>UXGD01002076.1:0-28658 GCA_900474315.1 Torymus auratus
CCACGTATACTGGCCGTAAAAGCGCCAAGATACGACGTTCTTCAACCGGGCGCCGAGATACGACGTTGCACCGCTCAGCCGTCGATATGTGTTATATAAAATTATAATTTTAAATATGTCGTAATTTTTGTAATGTAAATTGTTTTCAGGCTATTTATATATCACATTTACATGCAGACCACCATTTAGGATTTCTTGGAGTACTGAAGCAGAGAAAACGAGTCACGAATGAACCCGTTTTTCTACTAGCTCCACAGCAAATTTGTTCATACCTTTATTTTTATCACAACAGATTTGAATCAATTTTACATGATTTTAGATTAGTTTCTAATAGAGATTTATTGTTGAATCAGGCCATTTTAACGGATTCGGTTTCGAAAGATTTATATGAAGCCGTGGATGTTGCTAACATCAGTACTGTGTTTGTAACGCACTGCGCTTTTGCGTATGGTGTGGCGATTACATTAAAGGATGGGCGAAAAATTTGTTACAGGTATATTTAATAATTAATATTTTATGTTATAATTAGTTATATTTTATGTTACATTATAATAGAAGTGGATTGTTAAAAATTAATGATGTAATTTTAGATTTAAAGAATTGAAGCTACTGGTCCCGCTATCGAAATATTTAATTGACAGCGGAACAGTAGGTTTAATTCTTTAAAACTAAAATTCGATTATTAATTTTTAACGTCATTCTCGTAAATAATCTAACTTAAGCTTTTAATATCCATATATCTAAATGAATTATTCCAAAGATTCACTAACGTTAAAAATTTAAGCGGTGACACGATACCCTGCGAGAACATGATCAAACTCGCACAAGAAAGCTACCTTCTGATCCACGAGGCGACGATGGAGGATGGCCTGGAGAGCGAAGCACTGATGAAGCGTCACTCAACGATCTCCCAAGCTGTGAATATCGGCGTGAAGTCCCAGGCCAATTTCACGTTGCTGACGCACTTCTCGCAGCGCTATAGCAAGATACCGCTCCTACCGGATAAGTCGCAGAATAGTGTCAACTTCGATACTGTCGGCATCAGCTACGACTTTATGTCCATCAGCCTGTCACAGCTAAAGTTGCTACCGTTGTTCTATCCTGCTCTATCCGTAATGTTCAGCGAGTTCCGAGCTATGCTCGATGAACGAGCGTCCAGGCGCGAGTGGAGGAAGGAAAATCTCCTCACCTCCTTGTCGAAGGTCTGATCGATCTTGAATCATCTTCAACAAAAGCAAGCTAGTCGAGAACGAACTTGGACATGTTTCCTATCAAAAGAAACGCTATCGTGTTGTAAAAAAACCAACGATATTTCATAAAAGTATGAATTTGAGTTTTACGACTGAACAGAGAATGGTTGTTCTAAGACAACGCATGTGGTGCTTCTCTGAGACATGTATAATAATGTTACATGCCTTTTTTATGCCAATGTTGTTTTTATTTCTTGTAAAATAAATGTATTTTATAAAAATATTTTTCTTTGTTTAATACATGAGTTCACCTACATGTGGGTTACTTTAATTTTCTTTCATTTTTATTTCTATATCAATATTTAACATTATTTTATGTAATTACTGTTAAACTAATTCTCAGTAAAAACTGGGCAATATACCTATAGCTTAAATTTCCATGTAAATTTAATGAAAACTTTACCGCATGTAGCCGAAAACATTATAGAAAGTTTTCTAAAGAATGAAACATTCAAAGTTATATTTTTATTAGTAGAAACTTCTATCAGCAGCTTGTGATGTAGCGGTATAATGATTATAGCGATTTAAAAATGGTCCTGCTGCCAAAATCAGTATATGAAAGGTGTAAATTAAACACCAAGGAATATTTTTTTTTTAATTCGCAAACTTTAATATAGCAAACTAAAAGAAAATATTCCTTGGTATTTAATTTAACCTTTGATATACCAATGTGGACAGCAGGAACGTTTAAAAACCGCTACAAAGTTATATTTTCGTAATTTCTTTGTTCTATACCTATACAAATATCACTTGCACATTGTATACAAACTCAAAAGGGACTTTTACATTACAGCCTAATTCGACTGTAGGTATTTGTGAATTGTACTAATATTGTGTTCAAGTATAATTTTATTGTTATACGTAATATACTCTATACCAATCATTTGAACACAAAAGAAATAAATTATTGTTTGTTAAATATTGACTGATTAATACATTTTTATTCGCACTTTACAAAGTATAGATCATTGTGTAAATCAAAATTAAATATAGTAAGGTTATACAGATGTAACCTTAAAACTATTTTTATACAATATTAACATAATAAAAAAAAAGGAATTCAACTTGATTTATTTATTTCTCTAATGATTCATAATTTTTTGTTATTCTATTGAATAAGTATTTCATGTGTAAGATATAATTTGTAAGCAAGTGTTGATTAGATAAAATGGAATATGTAAAATAATTGGATCAATAAAGGATAAACTATATTTTTACCTTCCATAAAAACCGTTTATTACTTTTACGAGGTTTCGACACGTCGTTTTACTTTTTTTCATCATTTGTTCTTGCGGGGTACTTTACATCCTTTGTACCGTTGGGATACAATGAGACACATATGTAAGACGATTGCGCGAGATTACAGAGTATCATCCTAATACCAAACAAACGACGCTAGAAATAAAATATCTTGATTATTGTTAATTCTACTGCACTTTCCTCTTCATTTGCGAAAACCAAAAGTTCATGCGGCTTGCCTTCGTCGTCACATTAATATAATTATACTTTTACATATATATATATTTATAAAAAAAAAAACAGAAGTTAGTACAAATATTTGCCTAGCCAAAGAGTAGTAGAAAATGGTAGAGGTTAAGTACAGGAGTATATATTTACACAAAAGAGTTCCTTGTATAAACGACCATTGCACAAAAGTACCAATGATCGACGTAAAAATTTCGCACTGCCGAGTCTTCAAAGCGCCAACGACTTTAATGTCGTCTCGAACGACTTGGCGACGCACATCTAAAAAAAACGTGTTTTGTTTGCATCCATTTTTCATTATTTTTCAATATTTTGTTCATTATACATTTTTTTACCAGCGGAATCGCTCTTAAATAAGGTCTATTTGGTATAAAAGTGCACGTGTATATATAAATATGTATATATATGTATAAAAAAGATATCGAATTGGAATGGATTGATTCGAAGTTGGCTCCCGCGGGCATATATATGTACACATATGCAATCCCGCGAGTTTGGCTCGTTTTCTCTAAAGTTAAAGTTTTGCGAAAAAGCAAGTTTATAGTTTTTTTTTCTGTTTCCCCCTCTCTTTCTATCTCTCCTTTCTTTGATTCGCGCTGACCGGGAGAAACAGACGCTTCGTATACCCCTTCGTGCGACCTCAGCGTTAATAGAGAATACAAAAAAGTCAAGTGATTATTTGTTTGTGAGGATGCGTTCAATTGACGTCTTATCTTCTACAATCTCAACAATAAATTAAAGTGCCAAACTAACCGTGAGCCTTCAGAGTCTATATTTCAGTTGTATTTTTTATAAGAATCGTATAAAAAATAAGGCGCTTGAGAGCCAAAAGAGCAAGTAGCATTTTAAAAAACTTTTTGTTTACATTTTTTCTTTTAATTTTTAAAAACACCACTCGCACCTCGGCCTTCGACTGCAAGGCTGCATCTCAAAATTCAATACACCAATCGCAATTCCGAATCACCATCATACCCGACGAAAATAAGATGCCAGTCGAACGAACACACACAAACACACATACCCCTCGGTGTGCGCACACGCGCGTACGCAACGATGGAGGGGCTGCGCGCGGAATACCAAATTGCACACGCACGCGTACGAAAGAAACGCAGCGGCTTATTCGCTCGTCACGCGCATTCGGTTCTTCGCCTCGCGTATATAAATAAGTTTTGCTCGTTGCCTTTTCTCTCTCACTCACTCACTCATTCTCTTGCTCCTCTCCTATACACTTCAGAGAGGCGACCATTGAAGCTGGGGAGGGAAGCTTGGCTCGCAGCGTTATTACTCCTTTTTTTCTTACTTGAGGGGGTGGGGGAGAGGCGTTTGTCATCATTTTTCATTTTTATTTTTTTTTTTCGAAAAAAAAAGATAAAGCAGGGTGCGGCGATAGTATTATAGTGGGCGGACGCGCTTAGAACTCCCACATGGTGGCGGATGCGTAGTCGGTTTCGCCCAGGCGCAGCGCTCCATTCTTGCCGGCAGTCAGGTAGCGGCCGTCTGTGCACTTGATTGCCAACCGCGAGGGTTCACGTAGCTCGAGATAAAAGCCGCAGGCGGGGACGTCCGAGTCGAGGGTCACGCCCTCGCTATCAGCGTGCCACCATTTGCCGTTTGTGCCTAGAAAAAAAAATTATACATTAGCCCTCTGAAATTCAATTTACTTTTAAATCAGAAAATCTTATATATTTTTTAAAAATCCGTACTGAGAAACAGTTATAGATATCTAGCTTTTGTCATAATCAAAAAAACAAACGCATATTGGTTTTAAAAGTTAGATTGTGGAAAATAATTGTATCTAGATACAATGCACACTATTATTATTGGAAATTCAATAAAAATAACAAAAACTAATTATGGCTTATACAAGTTAGGATTTAGTAAAGTGTTGCATTTTAAAAATCTTATGAAAACTCAAGGGATGTAATCTCAAAACTAATTAAATATAGAATATATTTTAATCTTTCCAAAGTATGTCACTAGAACTTTGGGAAACCCCTTTAGTTTCCTGTATATGAAAAATAACCGGCAGAGATAAATGTACTTGTCTTGAAACGTGCACAAAAAAGTTGATTCGCAAACCAGTGATCATTTCCAGAAACTACATTCGCAGAAATGGTAATGTCTGGTTTTTATCAAGACGACCTTGCATTTTAACAATCTTGCTATTTTCATTCTCAAATTAGCACCAAAGTACACGTCATAATAACAATAAAAAAATCGTCATAATAAAATAAAAAAAAGGTATTTCTTTGGCTGTATAAGAAAAAACTCACCCTTGAACCTAACAACACCACGCTCGCATCTCTCGACCCTGATGGTCTCGTATCCCGCCTTATTGCACTCGAGCTTCGGACTAGCCGCACTCTTCGGCCCGACGAATCCCTGTTCGCAGCGCAGCACGAGGACGGGCCGGTTCATCAGATAAAAGTAGTACTTGCAGGCCTCGTTGTCGGCAGCGTTTACGCCGTCGGCGTTGGCGTAGAGGTGGCCCGAGCGCTTGGTCGCCAGGTACTTGCCGTTGTTGGCGCGCAGCCCTACAGTGCCGTCCTCAGCCTGCCAGATGAGATCGAAGAGGCCGTTGGAGGAGCGCTTATGCTCTGAGGCCTGAATGCCACCACCGGACTCGAGGGTCCAGTAGCGATCTTGCATCGTACGCACGTACCAGCGTTTCGTCGTGCGATCGAACTCGAGCTGGAAGGTCTCGTGGCCTGAGATCTCGTCCTGGTTTGCAGTAACGTCAACACCTGAAATCGCCGAATATTAATAGTATTCCCTCGAGGATTAATGATATTTTTCTAACTTTATAGCCATTCTATTATCATCGTTTTTTCAACAAATTAAAGAATTGCGTCAATTCTTGCAATATATAAATATTTCTTGGAATAGTATAATAAATTGTGAAAATTATAGATAAGTTTGGAATTAATATGATTTGAATAATCGGGATTCGTAAGAATAGATTAACCTTAAGCGATAGTAATGAGGATAGTAAGTACCAGTAATTGTTCTACGTTCTTCTATTTTAACATTAGGCTCTGTAACTTGTTTTAGAACGATATTGTTGGCAAATTCATATTTCATTCAATAATTGTTTGTTCGCGTATTTATATACGCGAAAATAAATATTTTTTACTAATTAATTTTAATTTTCAAAAGATTTTACTTCGATAAATTTCAAATTATTATTTATTATATCGACCAAAAACTAGTTCACAACTAATAACTCATCTATATATATTATAAAATTTACAGGATGTGACAAATTGGATAATTCATGTGAATCATGTTTGTGATTCATAACTACATCATTATATATTATACTTAAATAGAAATTTCGATTACCATTTGAATGAAATAAATAATCTCTCACTTTCCCATCAACGAAACATGAACCCTACATAGCATCCTAACTCTACCTCATTATACCCCTAACAGCAAACCGGAAGCTCTACAACAAACATATTTAATCCGGGAAAAAGCCGGCCCACGCCGAAATCCTACGACTTTCCGAAGGACTCGAAGCCTTAGAGACTCCCTCGTTCGGCACAGCACAAGGCGCGAGAGGCGTACGGGACGTTTAGCATGCCGCAGGCCGCAGGCAGCGCGCGGCACATCTCATGAATTTCTAAAAGGCCCCGTTTCCGGCTGCAGTCGCAGATTAAGAGGAAAGGAGAAGAGAAGGAACGTCCTGTTTCTGTACTCACACACATACACACACGCACAGATACACGCACACATATATATACGCCGTCGGCAGTGCGAACGGCTTTTAATCAACGCCGTGCAGCGCGGGTGCGTTTTTACTTTCGGTTTGCACTTAGCACGTTTGCTTAAGTATATAGGCGAAGACAATATAGATACGAGGTTGCAAGATGTGTGATTTTTACTTGAAGAATAATTAAGTAGCGATAGGATATTTTAGTAATACGGTAAAAATCATTAATTACGTATACATTATAGCAAAAAATATCGTATGCAAGCCGTGCGTAAGTTTTAAAACATCTTACCCATCTGTTCTTCAGATTACATTTGGAAATGCAGAAGGAGCAAATGCAAAATAGAGCAGACTTCTCAAGGTTGCAAAAATACAATGGCAGGAAGCATAATTAGAAAAAAAAGTACAGTAGGAGACTTGAAGACAGGAAGAAAAACCCACAACGGAAAAGAACGACGACAATTTAAAAGTGCTGACGCTCCTAGCCGAAGAATTCTTTGTAAAACCAATTGGAATGCTTCAATTGCTTTATGGCGAATATTAACTGCATTTTCTTATGAGTACTAGTTTATTGCTGTGCAGAGCTACTGGCCTACTGCTATGCCAATAATATCTTGAAAACCGTATTGAAGTTTGTTTACTCGGCGACTCATTAAATTTCGTTAAAAGAAGTACAAACGAAGAAATAAATGCTTGCGTAATAACAGTTATGCAAATGAAATATAACGGAATTTTACTTACGTTATTAAAACATTTATGACCAAAGAAGAGCCAAATAAGTGCGTTAATTAAAATATGTGAGAATTTCAAATTGGTAGGTATATAGATGTTAAGTAATACTCTACTCAAATTTGTATCTCGCTGTGTGCTGAATTGTAACGATCGTAGAGCTAAACTAGTAAATTAAGTTTAAGTACCACTCTCTTCAATCTAATCATACCTCAATCTCACTTGACCGTATTATCGGAATCAAAATCTAGATAATTCGAATACACCAAATTTGAATAGCCTTATATTTTGAATTATTCACATGCTAGACAATTCATGATCATTATCTATTTGAACCTATACAATATGATTCCACTTTTTAAAAGTCAATTCAAAATTGTATTTTAAATATTATCCAATGATCAAGTTTTTGTAAATATGTATTTGAAATCATTAAAAGACCGTAATTGTCCAATTTCACCACTAACACTGTTTTAACATGTAAAAATAATCAATATAAAATATGAATATCGATTTCGGTACTTGAACAAATTCAGATGCTCGGCTTAATTCAATAATACACCATTCTACAAAATTTGAAAACGAAATAACTCTACCTTTTTTAAAACAGAGTTAGTCGTAAAGTAGGTATAACACGATAATCTTAAAAAAAAACTATCAAGTTTTAACTGAAAAGCATTGAAAATAAATTTGGCGTAAAGTTGAAAAGGTTGAACATAATTTCAACATAAAAATCAGTCATTCCTCAACTAATAACTCGACCGCGCAGTGAATTACTTCCATATATCGAACGCCCATGACTCATCCCCAAAGCCATTACGAAAAAATCCATAAACCAGAGTAAAAGTCGCAGAGGACGACGAGAACGACTCATCGACACTCTCTTACCTTGCTTGACGGAGACGTAGCGCTGGTTGAGGGCCGCGACGAAGGAGGCCTGGGGCAACGAGTCCTCGAGCGAGAAGAGCTCGTCGCGCGTCACGGTGGTCGAGCGCGACTTGAGCACGGCTTTGCTGCCTATTGGCGCCAGGTAGCCGCCGCTTATGTCTCTGCGAAACGTGACCAAAATTAGATTCAAGCTTACAAGTGTGAGCTGGCGAGTGCGAGTTCGCATCTCGACAATTTTACGGTATATATTATGCGAGTGTATATAGTGGGTTTTACTTTTCTTTTTGGTTGTTCGTAGATTGAAAGTGTGTGTTGTCTATATCGTTTATGATAATGTGATGAAAATTTGAATAAACATTAATTACGAATAACTGATAACTTTTTTGAACAATCCTTCAATTGTTAATGAAAATATAGTAATAGATTGAAACAAATCTACAAAGTACAAACTAAAAAGATTTTTTTTCAACTCAGATTTTGCGGTATTCTGCTAGTAGCTGTAATGTAACACTGAATCCGCCAGATGTCAAAATTCATAGAATTAAGGAAGTTACATCCGTTCATGCGAAACGATGCACGGTAGTACATTATAGCTTAGCGGGACCATAGAATCTTGACCATCTGTCTCTACAAATTTTCATAAAAAGAGAATATTTCTAACATCACATATAAAAAATGATTTTTATCCCGAAAATTGATAAAGAAGATTTTGTTATTAAATCATATAGGACAATTGGAAACGGAGATTCCAATACATTACAAAAATTATACCGATGCTATGATATAACGTTATTTAAAAAATAACCTTCCAGCTAAACTCAAACACCTACGAGACAAAAAAAAAATACTTCCCGACAGCAGCACGTGCGTCAGGTGCGCATCGCGCCCGTATAAATATACACATGCTCTTCCCACTCTATATATGTATGTATACACACTTGACGACACATCGGCAAAAGCCCTCGAAATGGAAAAGGAGTCGAGTTTCTTGCTGCCTCTCACGCGCAAGTATCGATGACTCACTGAAGTGTCGTCCCGCATACTCGTTCGTTCGCGTGAATTAGACGCGATTCTCCCTTTCGCGCGCGCGCCTTATAGTCTCGTATACACGAGTGCCTCGCGGGAAAGCAAGACGACGACTTCCATATGAAGGGATAGCGGGGAGCTGATGCATGCGTACGCGCGTGAGTTTAGGTCCCGAGGGGATTGATTCATTTTTTCGCTTTATTAGGTATAATAGTATACTCGTGAGGCGCCCGTGACTCTATTTCCTTTTGGTTGTATAGGCGTTGTTGAGCACCGCAGGGATATAGGGAGACATTAGTGTGGTACGCCGTTTTGGAGATTGAAGTGTAGATTCAAAGGATATTCGGATAACGTATATGGAAAAATTTAATTGTGTCGATTAGGAATACGATGAGTGCCATTGACGTATGCCACTCTGGTTGTGTCAATTTTTTAATAAATAGCTTTTCAATAATTTATTAGTTATTCTTTTGTATTATCTCTATTAACGAATATTTTACTATTTTTAGTATGCCTCATATTTTGTAGATTTCCATTTCATCAATTTTTTTTTAGATTTTTACAGGATTCCTACAGTAATTTATAATCTTTCAATCAAGCAGTAACAATATTCTTCGATTTCACGTCTATCCTTCAATTTCAATTTTCTCCAGCTCCAGTTACTCTATTCAAATCCGATAAAATTCAATTAAATTCGGGACATTGTTTCAACCACTGATGCAGCGATATTGTAAAATATTCAAATATCGAGTTCTTTTCAACTGGATTTTCAAAAGCTATTTATTAATATTTTCACTTTAATCCATTCGTGCCTTAGATATATGTATATTATGTATATGCGCTAAACAACGTACCACTAAAATGTAACAGATGCGTTATAAAATTTCCTACAAAATCTGGTATTTTTCTATTCCACCAGAAAAAAAAATTCTTACCTGAGAGCCAAGAGGCCAGCGTGAAACTCGGCCGCATAGAGGCAGTCCCGAGTGCAGGTATCGAGCAGCTTGCCGTCGCGCGCCAGGTATTTGTTATTGCAGGTGTGGAGGGCGTAGTGGCCTCCCTCGGGCTTGCCGCGCGCGTCGACGTGCTCGCTTTGGCCGCGGAACTCCAGGGTGAAGAGGGTGTCCTCGCCCCAAGGCACGGGGGCGTCCACATGGATCTCGTCTTGAGAGGCGCTCAAATGAGCAAAGCGCTTGCGGCCGGCTGAGCGCAGGTTAACCTGATCAGAGATGGCTTTGTATTAGTGTTTGATCATTTATCCTTCATTATCAAGATTTCGTAAAAAATTTTTTAGACTGTCATAAAATAATAATTTTATTTTAACACCATTTATATTATTAAACGACTTTCTGCGATTAAATTTATACCATGATTGAATCAGTCTATGAATCATAGGTTTACCCTCCTTTCCTCTATTCGGGGAGAGGTATAATAGTAGTTCTATATATTCTGGAGAAACCCATGATATTTATTTACTATCAATAAAATTATTCCTATTAATTTTAATGTCAACCAAATATCAGTTTTGAACGGTAAATTCAGATTACAGTGATCAGAATAAATAAAACTTTTAACGATTCTTTTAAGATCATTTAATTACACAATCAGTTATAATGTTTTTTAATACTGTATATTCTGACAGTATTTGTGAAGACTCATAAGTTTCTCAGAGAATCGAAACAGGAAGTTTTTCATGCGGTAGGATGTTTATCAAAAACTTCCTGCGCATATAAAATCCTTATAAAAAAAAAAAAAGAGAAAACATCCTATAGGCACCTCGAGTAAAAATCACTGCCATAAACCCATGTTCTGCACGATCCTGCCATATAAAACACACAGACACATACTACCGCCGTAAAACTATTGCACCACATACATCACTTGCCCGCGTTTCCCACGATGCACCGAGACCCCGCGCGAAACTCTTACTTTCGCACGACCTCGCGCAAAATATCAATCCCCGAGCAGCGCGTTGTATATAACGCACTATAACCCAAATCCCTTTACAAGCGCGAGCGTCCGTTCTATGACGATTGGCTTTTTTTTCTCATTGTCATGTCGATATCTTTTAATTTGGCCGCGGGGGTGGGGCGTGGGGCGCGATAACGCAATTGCCCGCAATCGAGGCGCAGGCCGCTATAACGACGCGGTTAATATCTCGGATATCGGTGTGTACTGCGAGTGCGGGGCAAGAGGATTATAACCGCGAGCGGATGAGAGGATATAGAGATAAGGGCGGTCGCAAAGCTGGTATATGAGGAACGCCAGTAATTGGAGTAAGCGGAGGGTGAGAATAATAGAGTGGACGGTGGTTATATGGTACATCGTGTTGATGTTTCGTGTGCGGGGTGTGATGTGATATGTCGAGAGTATAACATAAAATTAAAATACTTTTTTTCATGAGAACGATAATAGGTATTTTTATTTTTGTGAGTATATAAGCCTTGTGCTGCAATGTACCACGTTTGTGTTATAAGAAACGCGTGTTGTCTTACTGGGTTACTGTTTGTTTTTGTATAATTGACGTCTACAACCGGTTATAATTCATTCCATCGAAACAAGAAACGGTCAATTAAACCTATAGCAATTCAATTTCAGCGAGATTAGTGAGACAATGTCGCTAATGATTTATTTCTTTTCCTGTACAATCAGTTACAAATGCATTTCATTATACAACGTGTTAAATGGATATTATTAATATAGAAATAATTAAATGTTTGATCACACACGCAACAATTGATTATATAAGTATTTCCCACGAAAAACTAACCAGTATACTTAAAACTATATTATAAGAAACGAAAACTTTGGAAAATACAAAAACATCAAGAAAATTCTACTACACCCAACTGTATATATTCTCTTCTATTTTCACCTGGGCAAGTGTCACGCTATGATTTACATCACCTCTGTACCCTCGAAAAAAAAAATCAATTCACCGCAAAAACGAGTTGTTCCGCACAGATCGTGTAATCAACTGCCCGCCGCTTTCCCCGTCAAAAGCTTCTCGCGCTACATGCACACTACATATACACGCTGAGGCGTCCGTAACTGCGCAAACGCCGCGATCACCGTTATGCGCGCTTTTTGCTGCTTCTCTTTCTCTCGTGCAGGCGCGCGTCGCGGATCTCCGTCTTCTTCTTCCATAGCCTCGAGCGCATGTGTTATACTACAGCCCAATCTAGTCGGCACGCGTGCAAATTGTATACATACGGTATTATACGGCGGAGTGGAGCAAGATTTTTGTTTGGTGAGTGGCACGCGTTCTAGGTAAACGTGTATACATCACAGCTGGTTTGTTGAAACACACGTATAGTATAGAGGTTTTTGCAATGCGGATGGTATGTTTGGCTTTGCGAGGTGTTGATATAGGTGTGAAGAAAACAATGGTAATTGAGTGAATCGTGTTTATCGATTAAACGAATATACTACTTCGATATAATATAGATGTAGGTGTTGAACGAATATTTGGTTAATACGATCGCGTACGTTTATTACACCTCCTTATCTATATCCTGTTTGACTAACACAAGTGGATGAAATATTTGATATAGGCTTGATCAAATATTTAGCCAGTGTACATCCGATCTAATCGCTTAATTTGCTTAATATACTTGAACTTTATGCGGTACATGTGCGTTCACGTTTATCGAGTTTATCATAGCCTTATTTTAGCGCAATATTTTATACAATTGATGAATCTTTTATCATCGTCACTAGCGAGTGCCGATTGTTTTTAAAATAAAACTTTTATTCATATACCATAAATTATATTCATAAAAGTAACTAATTGTTGAATTCAATAACTCGAAAGTATGTCACATCTGGCTATAGTCTATCAGTTTCATTATACAAATATAAAAATATATCAATTGCTGTAAAAAGAATGTCCAATAATATATCACACTTTTTTTCAACGTCTGCGAGTTCGTTAAACTCTTCATCTAAACCCCTTGTGTAATAATTAACCGCTTAAGCATGACTCACCTGGGGCCTGGCGGCAAGATGAACGAGCCAATACTCGGACTCGCCGGGCGCCTTCGCCGTGCACTTGAGCTCGTCCTGACTCGAGCCGAGGAAGTAGCCCCGCTGTACATTCTTCAACGCCCATCTTCCGCTTCCTGCACCGCAGCACCAATATGAGAAAAAAAAGAGAGAAAAAAATAGCATGAGTATATAATAAAGTATCGAGGCGCTTGTAAAAGCGTACGGGCGCGCGCGCGTATCGGGATATATATAATCGGATCGATCGTGGTTTACGATCGCGCCATAGCGATTCTTCCGGGAAAAATCGGATCTGGAGCGCGCGCAACCTGTAGTTTTTAAAATTTATGTTGCGTATAGTAGAAGCACGCGTGTGTGTATGCGTGAGGGCTATTCAAGTTTATTGCGGATTGATAGTGCGGCCGTATATATAGTCCGCTTTTGAGGAAACGCGCAGCAATTCTTCGAGGATAGGATTAGAGTCGCCCGATGGGCGATAAAACGGTAGTTTTCGCGTTTTTCTTTTATTTAACGTTGTATCAAGGTATGGGTTACGACAGTGCGATCAAATGCCGATTATACTTGAAACTCGTGTTCGTTCTCTGTAATTTTCTCATCGATACTACGATAAATAATGCGAATACAAATAGATATAAATGGTTACAAACTTTAATTTATCGAGAACAAAAGTGGCGATTGCAATCTTGTACCGGTCAGTCACAAAGTTTGCTCAGAAAAAGAAAAAATCGATTTATAAAAACTATGTTAATTACGGACTGAAATAAAATCACGCGCTAAGCATCGTCCCGTTAACGAGCGTCAATTAACCGCCCAAAAAGCGCTAAAAACCCGCGAAACTCGTCCTCCGAGCCTCATAACCGGCCTCATTCCAAAAAAGAGCGCGGTGTGCAAAACAGGTTAACACGCATACACACATATCTACCGCGCGAGATAACAATCCGCACACTCCCCGTATACACGTATACGTACTTGCAATATCCACTGCGATCTTCCGCGCTTATCTCGGCACATAGCGTATATATACGTATACACACACCCGCGGCAATTAAAAAATAACGAATGTCGTAATCGAACCGTTGAGGAGGAGCGCATATATATGTATATACTACACTTACAGGCGCGTTTCCGCCTGTTTATGGGGCCGCCTCCTTCGCGGTACGTCGGGCGTGAACGCGAGCGCGCGTGAATAAAAAGTGCGCGCCCAAAAAATTCCCGCCGGCGCCGAGGACGCTGGCTACGCTACTCTCCCATTAATTCAGCGAGTATACAGAAGTGTATATAAAGCCTCGTAAATCCGCGCCGAAACCCGGTGGTTATCGTGAATTCGAAAAGAGCAGCGCAGAGTGTGTGCTTTGAATACAATGAGAGTTTATCTGTGAGAAAACGAGGCTGATGGCTTTATGTAGTCTGTGTAACGCGCGGCACTTTCGCTGTGTGATACCGCGAATATTTTGATGAGAACAATATATTGTCAAAGCTGCTGTTACTTTGATCTATAAAAGTATACTTGTTTGAGATTACATTTAATTTGATCTCTTTCCAATTATATTGTGTGGCCAAGAGTTAATCGGTAATTATGAGATGAAATTGGTTAATTGAATGACGAAAGATCAAAATGAATCAATTATCTCATTTATCTCGTTATTATATCGTTCAAACCTTGTACTTATCATTTTATTATATTTGGGTGTTTACTAACGTGTACAAATGTAATAAATAAATTTCAATATACAATAATGACAATGTTTTGACGCCACGCTTATACATTACTAGATTAGAAATGAAAATATTTTATAATTATACCAAATAATTCATCATTATTGTGCATTAAAAGCGATTTTGATAAAAAGATGGTCTCGTGATTCGAATTAGATTCTACCAAAACTTTCAAAGTTAATTTTTGGCGTTAAACCTGTGATAAATAATTTGTATAATAAAAGCAATTGATCAATGTTTAGTTCTCGCGATTTATAATGTACATAAATGCAATTGGAATATTTAAAGTTTTAAAAATCAGATATCAAAGCAAAATTGTAGTATCGGCATTTCACACTTTACAATTGTCAGTACGTCTAAATTAGTGCACTTCAACGATTTTAAACAGTTAACAATCTTCTTTGATTTCTGATTTTTAAAGCTTACAAATATTCCAATTGCATCTATACATCATAGATCACTATAGAACTCGAAATTGATCAATCAAATGTATTCACATAATTATTTATCGCATTTTTAAAGTCGAAAAGTAACTCTTGGCAGGGACCTTACGGATCATACATCATCAGGTACACAAGTACTAACATCCACCTGCTAACTAGACCCAAAGTAACTATAAATACTCACCGTCGCAAGCCAGTTGAATCTGGAAGGCACAGCCCGGATCGCTGGGGTCTTCGGCCTCACAGGTGACGTTACCGAACTGATCGACGGCTAGGTAACGATCAAGGTGGGAGCGCAGGTAAACCTGGTGCTCGTTACCCTCGAGCGTCCAGAGCTGCTTCTTCTTCAGGCTCGCGCCATTAGCGTTAATCTTGAAGCCGAAGGTCTCGGCCGTGAGGTACTTGAACTTGCCGTTGATCAGACCGATCTGTTTAAAGAAACAAAAAAATATATATATATATAAAAGTTGACACTTGTCATCACTTTTTTTTCTGCTACGATAAAGTAAGAGTATACAATAGACGTTGTGGTAGAAATTTTTTCGCGTTTACATTCGCCCGTGCAGCTAACGTATCGATATACGGTAAATTGGTAAACATCACTTATAAAAGCGCTTATAAGTTGATACCGGGCGCAAAATTCTTATAAATGCATTTTCGTCAATATAAATTTTTTTTCTAAATGTATTCAAAGTACCCATGCGCTATAACATTACCGTTTCAACAGTATAAAGTAGATATTATCTGCCGTACCATGTTACAAAACTTTAATTTACTTTTGTGTTTTTATACATGTATTTATTATGGCAGTAAAAACAGTGTACTTTTATTTCCATACTCGAAATAACTTTATCTTACTTTTCATAATTATAGCTTAAATATACAGTAATACAGTAATAAACTTAAAATATACTGGCTCGCCTTACTTTCCAAATTTAACCCGCATTTATGTGCTTCAAATGTTATTTCTATACACAAGACGAAGAAATTACGTATTACACTTTGTATTTCACCGTATAGACTTTATAAAACTTGTATACATAATTACAAGGCTGTCGAAAATGCTTACACCTCACTAATTGAGTCGGAACCATAGCAAGCAATTATCAATGTTAAACCATTAGCGCGTAAAATGACGTCATAAGAGCGCCCGGCTAACCTTTAAGACTCTCTTAAATACCTTTCACGTATCGCGCTAATTAATCTAAACTCGCTCTCTCCCACCCCGCAAATCATATTACCAATTATAATTCCGTATAGCGGCGCATGCATAATGCATTTGTGCGCTACGATTATACACTCATAATATGATTCACCGCATCGGCGCAGATATATATCTAGCCGCGATATACGTATACGCCTGCCCTCTAGTATATATACCTATTATACAATAGCCACGACGGTCGATTCTTCTTTTAGAGCCAAATTACCGCCCTCGAGAGCTGGAAGAATCCAATATTTCACAGACGCGTCCTCAATGAGAGTAATACGCCGCGGAAAGAGCACAGTACTCTCGCGCAGAATAAAAGGTACGGGGGGCTGGATAAAGAGGGAGAAAGCAGTACTTTCATCTCGGAGGACCGCTGATGCTAAAAGCAGCGGCGTTTCCCCAGCGACGTCAACCGCGAGGGAGGATCGAAATCAAACGGGTGCGCCTGCGCCGAAGTTGTATATGGAAAACGAGAGGACGCGCGTCTGCGGTAGGTATATGTGTATGATGGAGGGCGAGGCTGTGCGCAGCTCTTCTGTATTTTTCTGCGAGCACGTGCTTTAGGGAGGTTTCGTCAAAGGTTCGAGTTGAAGAGAGAGGCATAATTTATCGAGAATGTTAAAATGGACGAGACAGTAGTGTCTTCTACACACATACTTTGATATATGTATGTTCTGACTTGGTATGCGATTTTAAGGATTATCTAGTGAAAGGAAGGTATTTGTTGCGTTACGAATAGTATGATGTCATAGCACTCTTAATGATGATGACTCGGACATGAAGAGCGACTGAGTTGTGCTTTTCTTCGTACGGGTTGTCGATATATACTTGTTATATACTCTCAAAAGTTGAATTAGTGAAAAAACCAGTAAACATTAGTATATAGAAATTGTTCCACCTTAGAATTAGTGAGAATATCCACTAATTTTTATTACGGTAGAGCAATTTCTACTAATGTTTAATGATTTTTTTACTAATTGCTCGATCAACAAAATATGAAACAGTATTACCAATAAGAAATAACTAAGGTATACACATCGAAGCACAATACACCTCGCCCCCTTGCAAAGTCAACCCAAACAAGTCGCGCTTTCCCCCCACATATACACCCCCGAACGCGAGGGCGCGTGTCACCGTCGTGTGCCCCCCTGACACTCGCACAAAAAAGGGCTGGGTACACCTCCCCCATCGAGAGCGGAAGGGGCCCTTCTCCCCCATAATGCAGCGCGGGCCTCAAGGTCGATATATTGTAGAACCGCGCGCATGTGTGCCACAAACGCGAGCAGCCGGCCGGTGCGGGTATAGAGCGCGGCGCTAATTTCGGAGCGGCGAATTTTTGGACGGCTGCCAAGGCAGAGAGAGAGAGAAGTCGGCCGGCGCGCTGCAGATATCCTTAACGACGCGCGTCCCCGCCGCCGTCTTTTTTGCGGCGGGAGAGGCACGCGAGCGAAAGAGAGAGAGAGAGGAAGGGATGGTTCTTTTTTGGAGGTATAAGAGGTATTCGTGGTTTATTCGGCCGGGCGTATAGACAGAAGGGAAGAAATACAGAAATGATATATATGCGGTGGAGTTTATACATGGTATTGAGAGCGCGAGTTATGTAAATCGAGGCGTAAAGCTAAATTGATCGGACGAAATTTTGGGTGTTATATTCGAGGAGGAAAATTTATTTGTAAGCTGAACTTGTTTTTTATAAGAAAATTTATTATTTTTATAGTAGCGCTATGGGATACACTCGAAATGTGGGATTTTTACTGTTTTAAATAGTACTTTTTAAGATTTTCATATAGGAAATTTTACTTTTTAAATAATAATCTTCCCTCTAAAATGAAATAAGTGAAAATTCACTTATTTGAAGTGAATCTAACTTATTCGAATTTAGAGAGATTATCATTTTGCGAGCAAATTTTACTACTTGAAATAGTACTTTTTATGACTGCTGCAAAAATAACACAAAATTACTATTTCAAATAGTAAAATTTGCTCCAAAAATAATAAAAATTATTATTTATAAAGTATAAAATTTGCTATGAAAATCTTAAAAAGTACTATTTAAAACAGTAAAAATCCTACATTTCGAGTGTGTCCCAGCACTATACTATAAAAATAATCAATTTTCTTATAAAAAAAAGTAAAGTTTACAAATAAATTTTTCTCCGGGTTATTTTAGGATTAATAATTGAATTGTACTTTTCTTCTTCTAACAAACTAAAAGTGTATTTATTTAGGATATCCCTATTTAAAAAAAAAAGAAATTTAATATCCTTTAAAATATGAAATCTGTTGAAAATGCTTTCATGTCTAAACAGTGTACACTTGCTAACATAACGTATATATAGAAATAAGACAGTTAATCCGCACTTAAACCCGGAAAATATATATACACGACTGCAGAAATTGAAGACGCGCCGCGCGCGCTATTACCGCATCCGCGCGCACGCGAGCGAATTCCATATCAAAGCTTGCTCGCTTCCTATATAAGTACTCGAGCGCGCGCAGCTGCCCGGGCATTCACCATCATAAATACATAGTAAGTAAAATCAAAATAAACCGTTGATTGCAACTCATCTGCGCGCTGCACTATAGAACTCGCGAGCCGTATACACCTCCTCGGCAATTCAAAAAGCTATATGATGCACACTCGCGACACATTCATTGTACAATCGCACAAGTTGCACTATTATATATTATATGTACATGTACCTCGAAGCAAAAGTAACTCATCTCCGCTAGCAAATAGCACCGAGCGTTGACACAGTTCGCGGCGGACTGCTTGGCACTTTACGTACACTCGCGACAATGACTCGCGGCCGCCCGCGCTATATATATACACGCAGACGTTTCATCGGTCGTCCGCACTAAACTCCGCGCGCGCGGCGAATTGTAGCAACGGCACAATGTTCTCTCTCTCTTTGTCACGCGCTGTAGCTCGCATACCGTTCGCGACGCTGGACCACAAACTCACCCGCGCCGGCGAGATAACGTTCCGAAGAGTATATGTGTACGAGTGGCTCTTGTTACCAGGTCAGTATTGGCAATGGTGGGGTGGTATATCGTTCGCGGATGATTAGGTATATATGCCCGCAAGTTTATTATAAAGAGAGGCGACAGGAATGTTGTTAAAACGAGCGAATAGAGACTCGTGAGCGATTGGTCGAAGTTATATATACGCACGTGCTCGTTGTATTTTCGAAAACTGATCTTTGTATGGTAAACTGGAACGAGCAGCTGCCGCTTTTGAAACTTTACTGCGGGTGGTGTGAATAATAATTGTTATCTGATATAGAGTATAGACTGATTTGATAGACGTATATTTTAGGAATAAATCAAATTGCTATCGTGCCACAATTTATTTGTAACATGCAGCTCAGTATCTTAGCAACGTTTTATGTAAATTTATATAAATTTTTTGGTCTCGATTAATCAGATTGGCAATAAATCTTTGGGTACCGTAATTTTTTTTTTTTTTTTTCGTTTTTTGAAGACTGCGCCTGAATGATGATTCACGGTTGCGGTCAGCGATAAGAATATAAATTATTTGAATGCGCCATCATGTAATTAATGTTATCGTTATAATTCTATATTTAGTACCGGCTTTCCGAAAATACACTCGAAGAAGCCGCCGGTTACTTTAAGCCTGCGATGAATTAGTGCAAAACATCTCTGAATTCACGAGTATACATATACACGAGGATTAAAATAATAATGTAAATGATATAAATAGATTAAAATATAAAAATACAATATATTGATAGTAAACCTTACATATATTTATGAAAAGAATTTATAATTTAATAACCTTTTTAAAACGTTCGTATAATACAAACTTACAAAACAACGTCACATTTTTACTGGAAAAAATCTGCAACATGAAAATCCTGAAACAACCCGCTTACCTACCTATCTCCTCTAAAAATCTATTTCCAGCCCGCAACAAGACTCGAGAAGCAACAAAAAAAACACTCCCTCTCCGACGTCGTCGCCGGCCGGAACCGGCCGTGCACAGATAACCGCGCGCGCGGCGAGCCAATCTAAAAAAAAAGCACGCGCGCGTCCGTCTCGCCGTGCAGCTACTCTCTCTCTCTCCAAAACGAAAAAAATAGAAAAGGAAGAGAGGACAATGCAAGTATATAGCAGACTCACCGTCCATCCCGTCCTATCGACGCCGTTCTCCGCGTTTTCCGTGCCGTTGCTCTGCATCGTGGCGTTGCGCGCCTCTCGCTTGGACTATACGACGATGAACTTCCGCGTGTCGCCGGCTCTTTCCTCGCTCGCCTCCTCCTTCTTCTTCTCCGCTGATGCGTTGGCGCGCCGACGAGTCCTCGGGAATTCCTCGCTGCGACGTCGCCTGAAAAATGAAGCGGAGGAAAAAAGCGTTAGTTAACGGTCTCTCTCTCTCTCCCGAGCGCCGGGATTTTGATTGATGTGCTGCTGCGGTGCTTTCCTCGTGGCTGTATAACGAGTGAAATGGTATTTGCAAGCGAACAGATGCTGTCGGGCTTTTCTTTTTCGATTAGCGTGGAAGTTAATGCGGCTGCTTTCGCATGAATTTATTATACCTATGTGCGAGAATGGTTCGTCAATCTTTTGGACTTCAAATAGTAGATTTTTTTTTCCAAGTTTTTGTTGTATAATATTATATATATACTTTGGACAGTATCAGTTATACAGATCAGAAAATAACGCCTACCTTCTACTTAAATATATAAAAAGTAAAGCAAGTTTTGTTTCTATATTGGTGTTGAAATCTATTACAAAATTTAACTTAATAAACATTTATATATTTTGAATGTATTATAATTAAAAAATTTAATTATACTTATACAGATTAATTTTTTGGGGGGGAGTAATACATGAATCGACAATGCAGCGCAGGAATAATGTTTATATACTCTTCAAGAAGCCTATTTGCTCGCGAGATACCGCGGACCATGAATAAAATATATAAACGACTTCATTATGCACTCCCTGCTAAACTTTTTGAATTTCAAAGCACCAGTATGCTGTATACCTATGTACATATACTATCCCGGAGCAATCTAATCTCGCTCCAACCGCATTTAAAAGCCAAAACGAAGTACGAATACACTCCCATCTTCATTTCCCCGGAGTGTTAATACACGTCAAAGCCGCCTCTGTGCTGCTGTTCCATTCTATATAGGTATATGTGTACGAAAGAACAACGTCGCGGGTCAAAGAAAAGCCCGAACCTCCGGGCGCACAAAGAGGTAATTGCTCGGGCGGAGGAGAACGAGACGCACAGAGAGAACGGAAAAAAGAAGGTGACTCAAGAGTCCGAATCCATTCATCCGCCAACAATACCGAGCCCACAATAAAAAAGTATCATGTACGACCGTTCCGACCATCCATCTCTCTCTCTTCCTCTCATTCTCCATCACTGCCTCAGTGGGTCGTTGTAGAATTGAGTTCTGCTCGCGCACGTTGCAAGCCATTAAGGAAGATGCGTGCGGCACGCGCGAGCGCGAGGAGGAAGGAGAAGACCTGCATAATAAGCACGCCGTTGGTAATGGTTCTTTCTCTCTCTCTCTCGGACCGTTTTGCCGTAAATTTTCTCGGCGCTCTCGCGCGTGCGTAGTTAAATCCTTAAAGGCGCGACCCGGTTGTATGTGTGTGTATATACATATTCGCGTGTATATAGTTTTACACACCGTCGGATGTTATGGGGAGACGAGAACAATGCGCAGCGCGTCATAATGGTGCTGTGCTGCTCCTGCTGCCTGACTAAATTGTCATCCGGTCGTTCAGCGGAGTTTCTAAATTGCGAGATGCGCCGCCACCGCTGCTGCTGTTGGAATGCGTAATTGGAGTAGGTGGATCGCGAGCGATTTTAATTTTGTGCGGGTCGACGAGTGATTGAAGAGCCGTATAGGTCGATGAGGCTTCAAGCGATGTCGATATATGATGGGTATAATTGTATATTGCTCGGATTAAGTGGCTTGAAGATTAAGTTCTGTGTATGTAGGATAGCTGTTAAAAGTCGTCGATGATTTAGTTATTTTTTCTGGCAATATTTATGCAGGTGTAAAAATTTATAAAAGCAAGTTCGGATTGTTTATAGAGGTATAACACCTGCTAATGCTAAACGTCATATATAGGTAGAGTTACATAACGGAGCAATCATTTGTACGAGCAATTAGAACGAAAAACCTTGTGAACACGACGTGTAAAAGTGTGTTATCTTTAAAAAACTATCTATTGCATCACCTTATATCATAAAATGAAACCTTAGATGATCCTTTTATTGCTAAATATCGGACAGTCTCTAACAATCTTCGACTTCGCGGGGACTTACAAGGATCTCTTCATTATCAAAGATTTACAATCTATAATGGTGCTTCATTTTTTTTAATTCGATAGACAATACTCGTTTATTGATTCTAAAACGCTTGATATATATATATATATATATATATATTGACGAAAATTTCATCCCTCAGCGATCCAAAACCTTTCTCTCGACCTTCCACCCTAGCCACTCTATACGTTGCCCAAACTACATTTGCTCCGCGGGGAAGAGCTACGCGCTCTGCGTACACTTCCCCTCGGAACCATCACACGCCTGTGTGTGCGCGATCCGAGGGAAAGGCAGAGAGAGATGGGGACTTGGTCGTACCCTCATGCCTGCCTGCCTACAGCCTCTGCTAGCACGCAGCATTATAGCGGCAGGTATTGATCCCGCGCGTGCTTTTCGTCGAAAGAGAGAGAGAGAGAGTAGAGAGAAAGAGAGAGCTACCCAGCGGAACGCCGGGAACAAGAGCGCGCGCGGGTGTAGGTACTAGGTATGTACATTTGGCGCCTGGCAAGGATGCGCGATAATTATTGATGGTCTGGTAAAGAAAGTGTAGTGTTGTAAATAAGTATAGTGGCGAGTTGGGTGCAACGAAACTTTAATGTTTGGTTTTTTTGTCAAGTTTTATTTATTTTTTTTTTGCTTCGTATTGCAGTCACGTGAAGCTTTCGCTTTTCACGAAAATTATATATGAGTACGGACATACTGTTCTTGTAAAAATCTATCTTTGGAAATAGTCTAAACCTACAATTATCCCTAATTAATAGTAATTTTTTGAACGTGAGCGTTATTTAATGAAATACAATAGTGGTTCATTACAAGTCATTTTTATACCAATCAATTACAAGTCAATGAATAATTACAGTTCGCGAGTAGCAACCACTATTTTGAGATATTCATTTTTAGGAAGTGATTAGATGATACAAATGAACAATATTGTGAAATTAACCAACTAGGGCTTCACGATATAGCAAGATTAATCTTGATATTCCATTGTCTTGCCTCAATATTCAAGACAATACTCGATACAATATTAATTTATATAGTTTTCAATACAATATCAAGATCGCAAAAAAGCAAGCTACGGAGACGTGTGACCGTGAACGAATTAATTAAACTCACAACCGAAATAGTCGGGGGCGCACGGTCTATACGCAAAAAAGGGAGTTCCGTAGACGTGCGACGATAAGCGAGTTGATTATTTAAAAAAATTCTTAAACCCAAATCGCCGGGTGACGCGAGTTCCATGCAAAAAAACAATTGTACAGTCGCACACAGACTTTTTTAATAATCCACTCTCTTACTGTAGCACGTCTGTGTAACTCCCTTTTGTATGAGTCTCGCGTTCGCAGGCTATTTGGGTTGAGAATTTTTTGAACAATCGACTCACTTATTGTCGCACGTATGTATAACTCCAATATGATCAAGTGATTTCAAGACAAGACAATATTACTTTTCATATTGACTGACAAGACCAAGACATGAGAGAAATTTCAAGAATTTACAAGAACGAGACAATAATTACAGAAATATTGTATTGCCTTGCTCTCGTACAGCCCTACAATAAACCAATTCTATCAATTATTGTATTCGAATGGTATATTTAATTGCGATTACAAGCGGTCTTATTAACTTTCGACTGAGTTTCTGCGATAAAAGACCAGCGTGGTGCGGTCACTCGCTGCGCTTAGCAACAACAGCGCGCATTAGATTTCCACGGAATCGGACCAATTAAGGATAAGTAAAACACCAAGTATTTAGCCTTAACAACGTAATAAATACCTGCCAACTTGAAACTTGAAAGTAGTAACTATCCTCTCAACTTGTAAGTAGGATGAACGCAACCAATTAATGTCAAATTATAAATACGTCTGTATAATAATTTTTCCTTTTCATTAATCCAAACGTATTTCCCCTTCTAAGGTTTAACATAAACTTCGTTTAAATTCCGAGGAGCCGTCAAATTTGTTACGTACGTAATTGTGAGGTGTCAAAGAGTTCAATATTACTGCTACTAGGTCGACCGTGTAGCGTACATGTGAACAACATTGAGTATCTACTTAAAATTCTCCGTATAAATTTTCATAAATACTTAGGAACATGTACTATAGATGCAGCAAACAAAGAATAGTCGTATTTAAAATCATGTTCTCTCAATTACTACACATCTACTAAGTTATAAATTTGATCTTTTTAAGGACGTTCTCTCGATACCCCTTCTATTCAAAATCGTGGCTATTCATCTATTTATTAATTTATAAAGTAAAGGTTGTTAAAGAAAGCCTTACAAATACCGGTAAACTAAATAATAATTATACACATTCAAACAAAACCATTCTCTTCATCTGAATTATCAATAACAAGTTTCGTAAGAAAGATAATTTATTTTTTTAGGTTAAATGTACCGTTTTTGACTTTATTAAATTTTTTTATACATAGAGGTACCCTATGATACTTTTTAAGAGCAATAATCGCTCGTCACATGCTTATCTTTGGCTGAAAATTTGTTCTTTACAAACTACATTTTACGTGCTACAAAATACATAAATTTGTGCGAATTCCTATAAAACTCAATGTTAAATTACTTAAACGAAAAAATCAATATACTCTTTCTTAGATACCTTTTGGTTCTAAAAATTTAACTGAGTTATATTAACCAGTCCTCTAAATTTTATTGAAATTTGATTTTTCATTCAAAATTGAGAGAGGTCTCTTAAATACTTGAACATACCGGTTGAATATACCGGTACTGACACCGAGAAAATAATCAAACTTATATTAATCCACGCGATATCGTATAATGGCCATGATTAAAATTTTCAACTATAAAATCAAATCTTTTTACCCTCGATACAAGCCACACTTCCAACCTAACACTTCTCACCTCTTCAATCGACCCAAAACGCAATCAACAATTGAGAAACCACCGCAATTACCACGTCAACACACACACACGAGCCCTCAAAAAAGCCATTGTACAAAGCTGCTCTTGCCTTGTCCGAACCGCACAAACATACACACTCACGCTCGCCGGGTAGGTATATAGAAAGGGACAAAAGAAGCGCCGAGGCAGCAGCAGACGTTCTGCGTATAGAATATTTTCCCCGTGCGAATAATGGCAGTTTCACGAGCGCTCGGCGGTCAGCGCACAGCTCGCGTGTTCGCTCGCTCGCTCGCTCGCTCGCAGGAAGTTGGTTAAGCATCTTAACATCGAAGCGTGAAGAAAGGCCGGGGGGAGGAGAGGCGAGAGAACGAAGAAGAAAAAAAACGAAGAAAATGAAATGTACGGAGAGAGAGAGAAAAGCGAAAGAGGGAGAGAACTAAGAAACACACGCAGGAGTGCAGAGTTAGGTGTGTATATTGTAGATGTACATAACAGCGAGAAAATTCGCGAAGTGTCGTGAGCATCGGGAAACCTCGGCATGTAATGACTATATAATCGCGGTCCGTTTCGGCCTTTACTATATACATATCGCTGGCCAGGACGCGCGAGCAATATACCCGGCGTCTAACAGTAAAAGATGAATGCAATTACGGATAATTGCCGTTCCGGCGCTATAAGGACGGTTGCGGTACAAAAGAATAAAAAGCAATTAGCGCGAGCTCGCGCGTAAGTATATTTGCACCGCGCGGACTTTAGCGAAAATCGCGCGGCATTCAGCGGCCGGTAATTTTATGGCGCTGTTACGGCGGTCGCCGGCGAGCGATAAAACTGGTTATCACGGCAATGATCATCGAATTTGGTCCATCGTCTTTTTGCATATATAGCATATGTTATTTCGTTGTGATTGTAAAGCGAATCGTTTAAAATTACAGTAACGTTCTACAAATATCTGTAAAAAAGGGCACTTGAATACATATAATATATAAAGGAAAGGAAACGAAATCGATCATATTTGTACAACTAATATTGTATCCACGACATCAATTAATTAAAACGGGAAGAGTTACGGGTATCAACTGTAAATATAAACTGACTCCATTCAGAACTTTAAAATGAAGCAAAGTTTCATTGAACCTCTATCTCGGTGTCTCCTCCCTCTCGACCAGCCCATCACAGCGAAGAATATTCCAGTCTCGGCCTAACGGTCCCATCCGCCTTCGTCTCGCTCGCGTTTCGATAATTTTAATTTCAATCCTTCGAAAGCCCATCTCTCTCTTTCTCCTCCCTGTACCTATTATATAAGAATCCCTCGCGGCCATACCGAAGCCGTCGTGCTCCGCTTCCCCCCAAGAGACAAGAGAGGAATATCGCCGCAGCTGTCGTCCCGCTAATGCCCTATCATTCGCCTGATAAGAGCGCGGTGCATCATGCTCAATTTTTCGTCGTTTTTTCACCCTACCCGCGGACGATTATACCTCCTGCTAGAAGCCCGACGTACGTCCGCGTTCATATACTTATAGAGTAACATCTTCGGATTCGTTTTTTTTTTGTGCGTACATGGGATGCTAGGTAATGCGCACGAGCGAAATTGACTCGCGACTGTGCGCTCAATCTCGTGGTGTGTACGGTAAATTGATTGCGTTATACGGTTATAATGGGCATTGGTGGGTAATTATTTACCTGGATCGGACGGAAGTTTCAATTTAGCGAGAGAGAGATAGAGGAGATGGTTATGCCTTAGTTACTCAAATAAGTAGGCGAGTCGTAGCGCTGAAGAGGGGATAAGTTGGATGCGCATATTGAGGTTTTAGCGATTAGTTTGTTATGAGTTAGTCGAGGCGTCAATTTTCTACGAAATCACGGTTGAATGTGAATTTGACGACAACTTGTTGGATAAATGGGACGCGGTGATGTGGTTGTAATTTTCATTCGATGAAGATTCAAGGTAATAAGTTACAAATCAATGAATGCCAAGGACTTTTTTCTATTAAAAATTTGTATAATAGTGAACTAGAATTTCATGGTTAATTGATAGTATCAAATATTCGATGCTTTACTATACAAACATTAATTATATTTTAAAATGCATGTTATTACAAAAAATGTTGATACATTATAGTATTAGCCATGCAGAATTCGATATGTCGATACAGTCCATGGATCACTTTAAAATTTCCATAAAATTATACATTTTCAATAAAATAAATATACTAAATCAATCAATCCCTTTCCTTTATCTACATTCACCCGAAACCATCCAAAATCAAAACCATAATGAAATTCTTTTGAAAAAAAATCTCTTTCCAAAGTCTCTATTCACTTTTTCATCGACACCCGTGATTACCGTGAAAATTAACGTGACGATTGGCACCCGCGCGCTCTCGGTCTACACCTTTTGCCTCTATCAGCAGCCGCGTGCGCGCGTTTTTACGACGCACAAAAAGAGCGCATTTACATGACGACGGCAGGTGCGCTAAGCGATCTGTAAAAGGTAGAGCGAGAGCGAGTGAGAGAAGGTAAAGAGTAACGCTCGATCGACCGCGACGCGGCGTGCAGCGCTATCCTCTTTGCACCGCTATATTATACAGCCTGCCGAGAAAAAGAAATTATTCTGCCGCGCGCCAGAGGCAGTAAACGTCCGAGTAAAATTGTAACCCGATGCGTACGTATAGCAGTGATTTCAATAAGGGGGATGAATGTAACGATCGGGTTGGGGCCCTCGTGTGTTATATGGTCTTGTGTTCCGGTATATAGGTTTATGGGGTTGTTCGGGTACGGTGTAAATTTTATCTTTTAGTGTAATTGAATTAGGCTGGTGATAAGGTTGGTAGTGTTTTAGTCGCGGTGATGTTCATTAGGCTGAATTCTGTTCTTTCAGGTATTTGAATAACATATATTGATAATAATTCATTAGACACTGATACACAGAGAGAAGAAAATCTTTATATTAAAGGAACGTCATTTACTATAAAGAAACGGACGTTTGGATACGGACAA
>UXGD01002077.1:0-28654 GCA_900474315.1 Torymus auratus
TATATATATATATATATATAATTATATAAGATCTTCGAAGGGAAATAATTTAATTTATGATTTCTAATAATAAGGGTAACAAATTAATTAGTAGCAAATAGAAGTATAAAGATCTTTTATTGGTATTATAAATAAATATACATTAAACCAATAATTCAATAAATGTACTTATAATAGAATGGCATGCAATAGAATTATGTGCGTATATATAATTTTGAAATCAATAAAATTTAAATTGAAATCACGTCGATTAATGACGAACATACGTCAGTTTTTAATTATTTGATTAGCAAAAAATTATTTTTTCACAATTAATAAAACAAATTGCAGTTAGTTTTCTCCAGATTTAAAATAGATGTTTCCAAACATGATAAGGTCAAGTGTGTGAATGACTTTATAAGAGTCGCAAAATAATTTTGGCAAAGGGTTGATGTGTCTAAAAATAACAGATATATATAAATTTATATAAAAAATATTATTTACATAATTTATTGATTGCGATACTATTTATACAAATTTTATATTATATTATTAAAGTTTACAATAAGTTATGTGGATCGGGTAGAAAAAAAATACGAAAACTTCGAACATTTAATATAATTTTATTGTCTTGATAGTTTTTATATCATACGCATGTAAATTTGCAGCATCATACAAATGACAATATTAAAAAAACAATTGTCGAGTAAACGGATTTCCTTGTATAGAAATTGAAGGTGAATGAAATACAAATTTTTACACTTTTCCTCTCATACTAGAGCAATTCATAAATAAATTACATTATATGTACGTAAAATTACGTTAGATCGTAAGGTGCTTAAAAACTAAAAATAATAAAACTATGAAAATAACAAAAAAAAAAGGAAAACAAAATCATACTGGTATCTCACGAGCCGGCACAGTTTCTGCCTCTCTACAAGGTTATCGCTGGAGCAATACTATGATTGGTGGGATTCAAAGCGTAGAGAGGTAATTGACCATTTTCAATTCACGCAAAAGGACGTCTTTTTTAAAAAATAAAAAACTATCCATTCTGAGAGCTTAGGCGTTTCTCTCGTTGACGCTGTGCTCCTAACTCATTGCGTACAGTATTCTTATTATTTTTTTTTCTTTTTTGAAGCTTTCGTTTGACGTTCAATAATATAATCATCAACAAACACGCAGCTTACTATGTATTTTGTAACAACGCAGGACGCACGTTTTTCACCAGCCTTTGTTTTAAAGTCGACATTTCCGTTGAATAAATTGAAAATTACCATTACACAGACGGGCATGTAAGGGTATATATATACGTACCGTGTTTGATTGCCGTCTAAAAAAGTACAGTTTACTGACTATTATAGTAACTACACCTCGCAAACAAACATATAAATTTTGATCAAGGAATGCAAAGCGTCCGAACTTCTTTGTCGCTCGCAAACGTGGGCGAATAATCTTGGCTTAGAAGCAGTTTGTATTGCTTGATATGCAATATAATTAATTATCAGCTAAAAAAGTCGTTGCATGACTTAATAGCAATTCAAAAGATATATATTTTGTATGCTTTTTTAAAACGAATACGATAAGGTAAGACGGCGGATCTCAGCAGGTCTTAAGTATTTTTTCTTACAGATCCGTTAAAACTAATATACATACAAGTATGCATTTTAGAGAGATATCTGTAGTGCTCACTGATTAAAAAAGCCCTCGATTAAATAATCGTTCTATCATTTCTAAACGATTCATCTTCTGCATAATCAGATCTTAGAACTGCAAAAAAATAGCTATATCTCAGAACTTCATTCCTCATGGAGGGATTAATAAATGTAATAGTGCGTGTATGTAAAATCTACTCCATAAAATTGGAAGAATATGATTAGACTGCATTAATAGGATAAGTCACAACGCCTCCGACTCCCGGGAGACAAGTTGTTTTATTTAAGGCCAAATCAATTTCACGAGCCGCCTGTCTTCCTTCCGTGATTGCCCACACAACAAGAGACTGGCCCCTTCGACAATCTATAAAGAATTTTTATTTAAAACAAGAAATACGTAAAAGTTAATTTGTAATAGAATTCAAGTAAGACATTTACCTCCAGCAGCAAATACTCCAGGTACAGTTGTCGAATATTTTCCAATGGGAGTTTCGAAGTTTCCACGACCGTCCATCTTCGTCACTAGTTGTTCTGATACATATTTCTCGGGACCCAGAAAACCCATAGCAAGTAAAACCAAATCACATTTATAAACCTAAAAATTAATTTGATATTTGTTTAATTGTAATGTACCAGGTTGTCAATTGTATTATAATCGTAACTTATGTTTACCTTTTCAGAATTAGGAACTTCATCCATTTTCCATCGACCAGCTTCATCTTTCGTCCAAGATACATTGACTGTTTTAATACCGCTCACACGACCATTTCCATCTTCCAGGAATTCCTATAAAATAGATTTAAAAAAATTCTCAGTCATATTTTTCCTGTAAAAATATTTCGAATCGTGAATTGTTTATTCAGTAAAAGTGTCACCTTGCTTAAAGTACTAAATGCTCTAGGATCTTGGCCAAATCTGTGTACGACTTCTTCGTGTCCATAATCCATTTTGAATATTCTGGGGAATTGTGGCCAAGGATTATCTTCTGCTCTGGTCTTCGGTGGTTCTGGTAAGATTTCGAATGTAACGATTGATTTAGCTCCCTGTAAAGGCAAATAATTTCCAAAATAAATATTTTAAACTTTGAACTGAATGAAATTTACGAATATATAATAATATAAAGAACATACTTGACGTAAAGATGTTGCAATACAGTCACAGCCAGTGTCTCCACCACCAATGATAATTACATTTTTGTCTTTGGCCATTAATTCAGGGTTTAGTGGTGTTTTGTTACCCATTTGCTTCTTTTGCCAATGCTCCAAGAAGCTAACAGCGAAATGAATGCCCGTTAATTGACGCCCTGGAATTGGAAGATCTCTTGGCCACGTGGCTCCCGTACATATTAAAAGCGCATCATGTTTTTCTTTTAACTCCTTTAAAATAATTAAAATAATAAATAAATCGCTTAGAACTTATCATTGTTGTTTCTTTAAATTAAAAAAGAGTAACTTACGTTGGCTGTAACACTCTTTCCAACGTCGACGTTAGTTTTGAAAGTAATACCCTCCTCTTCAAGTAACTTAACTCGCCTTTGTACTACTTCCTTTGAAAGTTTCATTGTAGGAATGCCGTACTGGAGTAGTCCACCAACTCGGTCATTTCTCTCGAATACTATGACAGTATGTCCAGCCTTATTCAGTTGATGTGCAGCGGCCAATCCCGCGGGGCCAGATCCAACGATAGCAACCGTTTTGCCAGATCGCTTAGTCGGTGGATGGGCTACAATCCATCCCTGCTCAAAAGCGTGATCGATGATTGCGCATTCGATGTTTTTGATTGTAACGGCTGGTTCTGAGATACCCAAAACACAAGCACCCTCGCAAGGAGCTGGACATACTCTTCCAGTGAATTCTGCAATTATAAGCGTTAAATTGAATTACTGATGTATTTTACAATTAAGTAATACTTTGTAGGATTATTGGAAATTTCTATTAACTAACCTGGGAAGTTATTAGTCTGTAGAAGTTGATTGAGAGCCTCTTTCCAATTATCTCGGAATATAAGATCATTCCATTTTGGAATAATATTTCCAAGCGGACAACCGTGGCTGCTCTGACAGAATGGAACACCACATTCCATGCATCGCGCAGCTTGTACCTTCAGTCCCTTCCTAACACCCTGGAAGTTGTAAATCTCACCCCAATCTTCCATGCGTTTCTCAACTGGTCTGTAATGGCCACCTTGTCGTTTGTACTTCATAAAGCCCTTAATTTTATCTAGTTTCTTTTGTGCTAATTCAGCATCAGCTACGACATCCTCTATATCCATCACAGATTCATTTTTGGCATTACCGTTGGTAATCGCAACAGCAGTCTCAGTGAAAGTCGACCCTTTCTCTAACATTTCTTTCTCCTCCGCCAACTGTTGCAAAGCTCGCTGGTACTCATACGGGAATACTTTGAAGATGCGGCTGGTAGGTTCTGGCCAAATGTCCAGCAATTCTCGTGCAATCAAAGATCCGGTCTTTGCTTCGAATTCCTCCAACAGTTGTTGAACGTAGTCGATATCTTTCTTTGCATTCAAGGGTAATAATTCAACCATCTCTGGGTTGCATTTGCTAAAAAATATCAGAAGCATTACTATCACGCGTCATAAGCCAATACGCAAGCTTTAATATGAAATTGATTGATACCTCTTGAACGATCCATCGACATCCAGTACGTAGGCGATACCACCAGACATACCAGCAGCGAAGTTTCTTCCTGTCAGACCTAAGATCAGAGCGCAGCCACCGGTCATGTATTCACAACCGTGATCACCCACACCCTCGACCACCACAACAGCTCCACTGTTTCGCACGCTGAACCTTTCAGCCGCAATACCGCGGAAGTAAGCGCGACCTGACGTGGCACCGTAGAGGCACACGTTACCGACTATCACATTAGCTTCGGAATTGAAGTCTGACTCTTTGGGTGGGTAAATGACGATTTCACCACCACAAAGACCCTTTCCAACATAATCATTGGCGTCTCCCTCGAGAGTCACGTGAACTCCCTTAGTCATAAACGCACAGAAACTCTGTCCAGCAGAGCCTTTAAGTTTGATATTAATACTGTTTTCTGGGAGACCTTCTTCTCCGTATTTCCTAAAATTAAACATAATAATATGTTAGTAAGTAGAAATATTTAGGATTGATGATGTTTTAACACAACTAGTTTTGATTACATACTTTGAAATGTGATAACTTAAGGTTGATCCAAATGCTCTGGTTTCGTTATTAATGGTCATTTCAATATTAACGCTCTTCTGTTGGCCATTCATAATAGCCGTTGCTTTTTCAATAAGCTCATTATCGGGTCGGTTCTCTAACTGGAAGTCCTGTTTAACACTCCCACCCTTGATGTTAACACCTGGCCTCAATTCCAAAGCGCTACGCAAAACCATTGAGAGATCAAGTGTTTTGGCTTTATCTACTGTAATGTCCTCGCGGACTTTAAGTAAATCTGTGCGACCAATGAGATCTTGGAATTTAGTAATTCCCAAAGACGCCATAATAGTACGAATCTATAAAAACATTTTTTATAAAATAAAAATAAACAGTAATTTTTCTCTGTAATACATACCTCTTCTGCCAAAGCGAAGAAGAAATTGATCACGTGCTCAGGTGCGCCGGCAAACTTCTTCCTCAGTTGAGGATCTTGAGTGGCAATACCAACGGGACAAGTATTCAAGTGACACTTCCTCATCATAGTACATCCCATAGCGATGAGAGGAGCAGTACTAAGACCAAACTCGTCAGCACCAAGCAAAGCAGCCACGACAATATCGAAACCAGTACGCATCTGCCCGTCAGCCTGAACAACCATGCGCGAACGAAGATTATTCAGGGTCAAGATCTGGTGCGTTTCAGCCACACCCAACTCCCATGGAAGACCTGCCGACTTGATTCCTGTCCAGCTACTTGCTCCAGTACCACCATCGTGACCGGAAATGACAACGTGTTCAGCTTTGCCCTAAAATTAAATTTATTTCAATTAGCAAAAGAGGAAGGATTTTTATGGGGGAACTGAATTTTTTTATGGGGGTTAATATTTCACCTTAGCAACACCAGATGCGACTACACCAACGCCGACTTCAGACACAAGCTTCACGGATATCCTTGCATTCGGATTAGCACATTTCAAATCGTAAATTAACTCAGCCAAATCTTCAATAGAATAGATGTCGTGATGAGGTGGAGGAGAAATCAAACCGACACCGGGTACCGAGTGTCTTGTAGCAGCAATATCTTTTGTCACCTAAAATTATGAATAGTAATGAGTATAAAAACATTTTTACTAAAAACTTATCTTAAAGTAAAAAAAGAGCTCAATTGTTTACCTTATAGCCAGGTAATTCGCCACCCTCACCGGGCTTCGCACCTTGAGCCATTTTAATTTGCAAATCATCAGCGCTGGCCAGATAACTCGAGGTAACACCGAAACGACCGCTAGCAACTTGCTTTATCGCCGAACGTCTATTGTACTGAGGATCTTGATTCAAGTATCTATCAGCATTTTCGCCACCCTCGCCAGTGTTGGATTTACCGCCAATTCTATTCATGGCGATAGCAAGAGTTTGATGAGCTTCCAGAGAGATACTGCCAAAACTCATGGCACCGGTCGCAAAGCGCTTCACGATATCCGAGGCGGGTTCTACCAAGGCAATATCAACCGGAGTCTTATCCTTCACGAATTCGAGCTGACCTCGAAGTGTGCAAGCTTGAACAACTTCCATGGATGTCTTTCGGTAATTCTCATAGGCGCTCCAGTTCTTTGAGCTTACGTATTCCTGGAGGCTGGCGATGCTACGAGGATCATTGATGTGTTTTTCTCCTCCAGCACGCCAGTGATAGATTCCAGGGTTGTTGATGACAACAGTGTCGAAGCTATCATCCCAGTAGGTTATTCGGTGTCTCGCAAAAGCTTCACGCGCCAATATGTCGAAGGTAACTCCACCGATACGAGAATAGGTGCCCTTTAAAACAAAAGTCACGATTTAAGTAACACATTTTCTTCAGCAAAAAATCTAATTAAATTTTTTATCATACCGAAATCTCATATACAATTTGAATCAATGGAAATCATTAATTGGATCCAGTTTATAATCATTGATAAGACAAACTTCTTTTTCATATTCAAAATTCTGTATGAGTTTCTACACACCTTGAAGCACTTATCGACTACTTCATCGGCCAATCCAACAGCTTCAAAGATCTGAGCTCCTTTGTACGACTGCAGTGTTGATATTCCCATTTTAGCCATAACTTTGGCTATACCACGTTCCATAGCTTCAGAATAACCCTAAAATGACGATGAATATCGTTATAATACTTACAAAGGTAAGACATAAAAATATTTTAATGTAGTGATAGTTCATAAAAAGTTTTTAATCAAAAAAACATCATGAATTGGATCCATTTTATAATCATTAGATATGAATATACAATAATTCATTTTTCGCATACCACACGTAAAGTATTGTGTTTACTCCCCGTTGTCAGGGAGTAAAACGCCACATATACTCCCTCCTAGAAATAGCCACGCGCATGCACGTTTCCCTAATACTTTTTTCCGGCTAGCACCGCCTGCGTGTTGCAGCCCTCGCATCGCTCGGCCCGCAATTCTCACTGCAGGCGGTACTAACCGGGAAAAAGTAGACACACGAGCATAAGCGTCGCAGTTTCCAGGAATGAGGTTATGTGACGTTTTCGACCCTGAAATCAGGGATTAAGGACAAATAACTTTCCGCCGGGCATCCGAAAAAATTGTATGTTACCCTCGGGAGCAATGAGAGCTATAAACGTCCGCGAGTTGCTGCCCTCGCTTCTCTCGGGCAGCAAATCTCTCGCGGGCGTACATATCCTACTTTACTCCCTAGGTGTATAATCTACTATTCTTGAAACTTTTACAATGTAAGAAAATATAATAAAAATTTTTACTTTGAATATGACATCGTCCGTCATCGATTCATCCAAAACGAAGTCGGCTCTTAAGTTTCTGGCCATTTCAAATACCAAATAAGGACAAATAGCGTCTGCTCCATAACCAAGCAGAACACAAATATGATGAACCTCTCGGGCTTCTCCTGTTTCCAAAATAAGACCAACTTTCATACGCTGCCTTTCCTCAATCAGGAAGTGATGAACTGCTCCAAGCGCCATTAAGATACTCACAGGTACTCTAAGAAGTAATTTGATATTTACTTTTTGCCACTTCAAGAACAATAATGGGAATAAAGGGTTCTTATATTTTAATATTTTACCTTTCTGGTCCAGCCTGACGGTCGGATAGGACAAGAAGTTGATATCCTGCTCTAGCAGCTTCATTGGCTTCGTTACAAACTCTATCCAGAGTCTTTAATAAACCAGATGTTCCATCTGATTTGGGATAAGTACAGTCGATAATTTGGGACTTCCAACCACGGTAGCTAGTTTTCTTGATGACCTCAAGATCATGCAAAGATAAAATTGGTTGTTCTAAAAATAAACGGTGAACGTACGTTTCACTAGGTTCTAAAATGTTACTTTCTGGACCAATGGGGCATAAAAGTGACATTACAATTTTTTCTCTGAATGGATCAATGGGTGGATTCGTTACCTGTGACAAAAAAAAATTTATTATAATAATTAAAATTGTAATACAGAACGTATGACTAAATTCAACTAAATATTTACGTACTTGAGCAAATAGTTGTTTGAAGTATTCGTAGAGAAGTGGTTGGAATTCAGACAGGCATGCCAATGGAGCATCGTTACCCATAGATCCAAGAGCCTCTTTCCTAAAAAAGTTATTTTTTTAATACAAAATATGAAACATAATTGTTTTTAGTTTCAAATTGAATCTTGTTACTTTAATTTTCACAGAATCAGTTACTAAATTTTATTAATAGAAAAATAAATACAACAACTTACTTGGTCTTAATCATTGGCAAGAGAAGTAGATTAATTGTTTCGAGGGTGTAACCAAAAAGGGCGATTCGCTTGTCACCTCCCCAAACGCGATGTACAGCAGAAATTCCATCTTTCTTTGAAACTCCATTCGTCGGTACTACAGCATTGCTAACGCCATTTTCGATACTGACAGTATTGTCCTCAGTGTGAGCTGCACGAAAGTCGTCCATGGTTATCTAAAGTAAAAGAGTCAAAGTTAAAGATTTATCGTTAAATATACGATAGCTAGCCAGACAACCAACATTTTTATTACAGCAATATTAAAAAATAAAATTCGTAAATATGAATATTTCCAATCATATACAATAAATACTATAACTAAAGTACCAAGAAAATAGTCACTATATAGATATAAACTACCATACATTATATTTAGCCTAAACATATAACAAAGGAAAAAAGGAGAAAGGACGTACAATAAAGATGAGAGGAAAAAACGAAAGTACGTAGTTGTGAAGAACGTAGAAATAGTGCTTTTAAGTTGCACGAAAGTATTGTCAAATCCAAGTGTGGATGAAAAAGATTTAGAAAAAAAAGAAAACACACACATGAATTTAGATGATTATTTCTGAACTCACCCTCTTTTAAAAACACCAGTCACAGTCAGCATATGGAGAAATTGGAAAAAAATGATTTTGGATTAACAATATGCCAATTATTGTGTTTGTCTTTGTCATAGTCACGAATTCTTTCAATTTACCACATTTTAATTGATTATTACGATGATTGAAAATTACAAAAAAAAAAAAAACGTATCACAGCCCTTCATCACGGTTCCACAAAAATAGATACCGACATGAACGTAAGGACAATACATGATTAACAGTTCACTGTTACCGTTAAAATGCACTTCTGTGGAGTTTGTAATTGTGAGAAATACCTGATTCTTCAGCCATTGAGAATGTGGTCGGCTTCTGGCAATCTTCAACTTAAGTTCCACATCTTGAATGATCTGTTTCTCTTCGGTATCGACCAGCAACATTCTGCCGGGCTTCAAGCGGCTCTGAAAATAAAATAAAATAATAATCAATATTTGTGCACGTGGGACACGAGTTGGTTAACATTCATATGACAGCACTGGATGACGGTCCTACTCCTCTATACAAACCTAGTCCCTGGATGATTTAAATTATATATTAAATACGTGACATGATTAAAAAATAAATTAAAATACAACGTGACTTTTTATCAAGTAGACACTGGACAATTTGTTAAAATGCTTTTGAATCTTTAATTGATATTCTGTTTTTACTATAAGTCTTTAATATAAGTAGTAGAAGAATAATTAACAGATATACTTATAGTAAAGACAGGATACCAGTACAAAGACACTGTTTGTGAAAATTTGAATGAAGTTTTTAAATACATCATACACAGATCACTTTAACATATCAATGTATTTACGTGTTAATCATTGATTTAAGATTTCTATCATTTATTTCAAAATGGCAACACTCAACAACGAGGATAAGAGCAATCTATGTTGAGAAAAATATAGAAAAACTGAATACTTGAAAAATTAATAACGAAAAATAAGAGAATTAGAAAGAAGGAATAATAATTATAGTATATAAGCAATATCGCTTGTCAACTTGTTGCGAAAAATCCGCTATAATAAAGGTACAATATGAACCGTAGATCACTAATCCCCAATCAGCCGCCCAAAGATGTCCCACAAGAATCTCTTGACCCTACAGCTGTAAATTCTTCATATTCAAAGACAATAGAAAAAATAAATGAAATGAGCAGGAGAGTTATGGTTAAAAATGGCGTTTTGATTTCTGAGCCCTGGGGATAAGAGATAATCGTGCGTGTGTGCGCTCGTATAAATCGTCACTTTTTTTTCTCAATTTCCGTCCGATATAGCCCAGAATTAAAATCAGCAGCGCCCATCAATTGGTTCCCATCGCACATCTTTGATCGCTTGGTCGTCTCTCTATCTCATTCGCTCTTTCTCTCTCGTCGCTTAATTCACTGTCTTTGCTTGCTCTCTCGTTTACCTTCAGGACAACATTGCTGGGCGGAGTGTCATAGACGCCCACTTCGGACGCCATCACCATCACATTATCCTTAGTGACGTAGAAGCGCGACGGGCGCAGGCCATTTCTGCCAAACAATCTATTCAAAAAAGTCTTTTGTATTACCACACCTTTGCTCTGTGCCGCGCGGCGCTGTGTAATAATCCGCTCTCTCGTCTCTCAACTTTATTGTAGCTTCATCATCAATTCTTTTCATCATCTCGCTTTCTCTCTTTATCTCTAAAAAAAAGTTCGTTCGTTTGCCTTATTCCGTCGGCATTCGCACAAACTCTCTACATCATTTCTATCTTTTTCTCTTTCGTTCTCGCGTTCGCTCTTTCTCTGTGTGTGCTCTCTTTTTCTCTGAGACACGCCAGTTTACTCGGTCTATACTCATGCCTGGATCTCACAAACAACGACGCAGAGCGGTATGGCTGCGAACACGACAATGCTTGTGCGAGGATTTTTCCTTTTTTTTCTTTTCGCCGCTGTTTCACTCCGCTGGGTGTGTATCAACCGACGCAGAAGGCGCTCGATCAAGACCAGACAACGGCAAACCATCCGAGCGTCTCTCTAACAAGCAACTGTCGTTTCACGATATACCTTCTACAGTCATTTTTGCCTATGTTACTAATTTTTTTTTGCTCAGTATCGAGAAACTTAACCGATCGCGGATCTACTTGCAGTTAAACTCGCCTCATGCTCGCCTTATTGTCTTAACTTTTATTATAATTTGTTATTTTCCTGCAATGTAATAATGATGTATGAAGAGAAGACAATATGTGTCTATACATAATGTAGAAGAATAAGGAATGGCGGTAATCTGTAGGGGAAAAAGAACATAAAATAACCAACAAATAAAACATAAAATTAAACGAAAAATTAAACTAAAATAACTTCCTAATATCTAACTCCTAATGCCATCCCCCGTCACTTTACATTCTGTAGCGACTCGAAGGCGAGTGTCTCAGTCTTCTGACCAAGAACTCAGACGAGCTCTACTGCAAATATCAATACTATTACATAATACACAATCACGATATTTTTTAATGGCATAAACCCACTTTCTTTCAACGTCAATAAAACGTAATTAATATTAACGGCAACTATAGAGTTAAGTTTCTTGACACTCGCAATAACTTTAGTATAGAGAATCAGCACATGTCGCATTTTCCATGGTCGATGCGATGTAAGCTGTCCATATGGAAGCGAAATCTCGGATCAAAGTACCGCAACAGTGGCATGAAAATCTTTACCTGTCCAGGATAGCGCCGACGTAACGGCCGTCGGTGAAGGTGAGCAGGGCTGGCCCGTCCCACGGCTCCATGGCGCATGCGGCCCAGTGGTAGAAGTCCCGTTTCTCCGTCGCCATCGTGTGGTCGTTCTGCCAGGCCTCTGGTACCATCGTCATCACAGCCTGATTTCGAAAAAAAAAAATCGTTTAATAATTTTTTCGAACAACCATCAATTTTAACAAAATAAAAAGTTTTTCTTGTTCAAATCTCATTAGTAGTTAGAATCATAGCAATCATTAATTGGATCCAATTTTTTAATCATAGAATTAAAAACATAACACTAAAAGACCTCGAAACCTTGAAAATAGAAACTCACCTCGGGCAAGGATCGCTGTCCGGCATGGACAAGGAACTCAAGTACGCAGTCGGCACTGCCCGAGTCCGAGAGATTCGGCTCGACAACAGGGTAGAGGTCCTTCAGCTGATCGCCGAATAAACTGCTGCGCATTACGCCCTCGCGGGCCTTCATGAAGTTCACGTTACCCCGCAGCGTATTGATCTCGCCATTGTGAGCCAGCAACCTGTGAACCAAAAATCAATCTTCATTATGATCCATGCAATTCGTATTTACGTAAAAATGTTAGCGTATAAAAGGTGGATTCTCACCGTAACGGGTGCGCTCGCTCCCAGCTTGGAAATGTATTTGTGGAAAAGCGCGTGTGCACCAGTGCCAGGTAGGTCTCGAATCTTGGCGACTGCACGGGAAAGGAGAACGTTTATTAATCATTTTTGTAAGCGATACACAAATAAATCTCGCGATGAGGATAAGTAGTGAAGTTGCGCAAACAAATATTTATTTAAAATATTATTAAAGCGCAAAGTAAATGAATCATATTTTATTGTAGACATATAAATTTGAGGAGGATATAACGAACCTTTAGATCGGTGAAGTAGACCCATAGCTGATCGGCGGTAAGCTGTCCCTTGTAAACGACCGTCTTCAGTGATAGGGAACAGATGTAGTACCTGAGGCCGGGCTTCGGTATAATGTGCGATGACCTCTTCCTCAGTACGAATACCTGCGCAGCCCAGAACGAGAGCACCCCCGATTAATAATTCATCTCGCTTTTAATCCATACTTTCAGCGAACTTCTCAGTTGTGTTATACGCGCTAGCTACGTCGATATATAAGTATACACAACGAGCCGCCGCCGCGCATTCGATGCAATTTTAAAATCGCCGCGGCGATACTTGGCTCCGGTCCATCCATCCGCACCGGCGCCAAGTTTCGTTTCAACGACAAGCGGCGCTTTATAAGTAATATTTGGGCGGAAGAGGGGAGCCGATAATTAGAATAAACGAGTTTATATATGTATATATTTATTTACCTGACGGTTCAAGGCCTCGACTTCTTGATCGCCGGTGACGAAGACCTGGCGCATGTACGGCTCGCATTTCTTCGCTACCTGGCCGATGTGAGAGTTGTCTGTGGGTACGTCGCGCCAACAAATCACCTGCGGGGAATTGAAAGGTGAATGAAATGTTTGCCCGACAGGCCGGGTTTGTTGACAGGTGGGCACATTTTGCACGTGCGCGTGTCTGTGTCAGTATGCACTCTTCGAAGTCGAAATTCGTACTCACAAATGTAACTTATTTATGGTAAATTGGAAATGTATTATTTCGAACGGAAAAAAGCGTGTTTTTGTTGTTTAAGAATGTAAAATTAGTTGACGTAAATAAATATAAAGTATTTTCGTTTCAGAAAACTGTTTACTTGTTATTTTCAAGTGAAAAAAAAGTTGTAAACAAACACTGACTAACAAATTAAAATAAATTAACATTTATAAAAAAAAAATATACATATTTAATCACTATTATTATGTTGTTTATAAATAATTATGTATTCATATCTAAAGTAGAAAAATAGAAAAATACTGGCGTGACTCTATTTCGGAGCAAAAACACGTGGTCGCGTTCGTGAAATAAGGTTAGATTTCCAAACCTACTCAAAGTCGACCAAATAAATCCAACTTTCACATTTCATTTCAACAATTCATCTGCCCTTACTCTAACAAAAAAAAAGTAAGCATAAAAATACATTATAAATAAACAAATAAAAAACTCACTCTCAACTGGCAATCCGCGGCGATCTTCGCGAAGGCGGCCTCGGTATCCTTGTGGCTCTTCTTGTCGAGAAAGAATATGCCCGTGGCGTAGCGGCCGAACTCTGGCAGCTCGATCCCCTGCTGCTCTCTACACGGGCACACGGAAAAACTCCGGTCAATTCACATACAGAAACAACTCTACACGCGTGTATCTCGAGGTCATATGCGTTAAGGCGCCGTCGAGACCCACAAACCACCGTCCTTGGACCCCCAGCGAGAGCTCGTCACTATACTCGCCGTCCGTTTTATCGAGTTAGCGAGAACCGCGGGGATCAAAGTACGAGATGCTGCGCGTCGACGCGATTGCGCAAAGATGTCTGGTGAGTATGTGTACACGCGACGGGACGGGGAATGCGAGCATTGTTGTTGTTGAGACTATGTGGAGAGAGTTGCGTGTAATCGCACGCGCGTGTGTTGACGTCGTTTGAGATTGTAGGTTTGCGAGGGGTAGGTATATATATGTGTTTGTGTTGAAAGGTTTCTATTTGAGAGGGAGGCAGGGAGAGGTTTTATTAAGCGGGAATGCATTATTGATTCGACGGATATTAAACAGTGGAATTCTTTGAATTTTGCGCGTCGGTCGTGAGGAACGGGTCAATTTCAGCGTCGATTGGAAGCTAAATTAGTTTGACGGTGCGATCGATGAGTATGTGTATATACAGCTACGTCTGTTTCGATATAAAGTTTTTGTACAAAGCTATATACTACCAATTTTAGCTTCATTTAATTCAAGTTTCGCGTTTCGCTCGATCGATCACCTCGACGGAAACAACAATAACAACAATTAGAACGTACCTGAGCTCGTCGGCATAGTACTGATGTGGTATGGCGCAGAGCACACCGGCGCCGTCACCCGTGTCATTGTCGCAGGCGCACGCGCCTCTGTGGTTCATGCGCGCCGACAGTTTCTCCGCATCGCGAACGATCTGCAAAAAAAGAGGAAAGAAGAAGGGTAAAATACATTTTATCGTTGTATATATATAGGTACAGGTTTGTGGAAGTTCTCAGATTCGCTTTTTATTTCCGCCACGAGGAATTGCGTTTGATGTGTCGCACGGAAACTGGGTCAATTCTTTGTAGAAATTTCAGTGTCGACGGGGGGCGGTCGTAAAACTTCGCGGAAATAATGCGGGCGCAGCGGGGAGGAGATTTCATAAACTGGGTCTATTTTTTTATCACAGCGAGGACGTGTTTGAAGATTGTCGGAAAGTTTTGCGTGGCCAATGCAAAAAAGGGACTAAGTTTTTTAGTACAGTTGTATCGAGGGACACTTGGGGTGGAAAGGGTCCAGAAATTTTTGAGCTCCTTTGATTCATGGGTTTATTGAAAAGCGAATCGGAGATTTGAAAAAGTTTTGTAATGAAGGGGGAATTGAAAGGATAGTCTTATGTAATTTGATTTAACGAAACTAGTACTTGTTGTCAACAAAATGTTGAAAATAAATTTACTGTAATGATGCTATTATGTAACGTTGTAACTTTAAAACTAATCTATTCCTGAAGTTTGAAACAAATACTTGCACAAAATAATTCAGTTTAAACGCTTTTGAATGTGCAAGCTCAAATGAACAGCGTAATACTAATAATTTCGTGCAACGTATGCCCAAAAGTTTATAACACTTTCCAAGAACAACTTTCAATATTTGATTAAAAATTTTCCAAACCAGTTTACCCACTTGAAAACCTCCTTCCCTTGATATACTACAACCTATAAACACCGCAACTTTCATTTCAACTCATAAACACCGAAACTTTCATTTCAAAATTTAAAACTCCCACGTTTTATGCAATAGCATTACCCTTTCTGCACGAGCAACGCACATAACTTATACAATTGCATTACACATTGTGCATCAGTATATATAGTTCTCAGTAACTCACTTTGTGGGAGCGTTTGCCATCGATAGCAACGATGAAGCCGACGCCGCAAGCTTCCTTCTCGAGCGTCGGATCGTAGAGACCCTGCTTCTCCGGAAGTGACCACGGCTCGCCGTAGCTCATACTTGGGACCTGCAACAAACAAGAATCGTACACATATTAATATATATATATATATAAAATGGAATCTCAAACTGTATGATAATATGGGACATATGTGGCCTTGAACTGACACGTGTCGCTCAAGTTTGGAATGTATTTAGGCTGTGGCGCATAATCTCTACCACGTGTTTGTTTTGATTTCGAGCGCATAGTTTATATTATCGGAATTCGCGATTGATCTTCTCCTTAACGTAACCAGAACGCTTTTTTAGTCACGCTCGAGATATTTTTAAATCGCTTGCCGGAGTAAAAATGTACTCTTAATTACGCAGTTGCTTCTTCGTGGAGCGTTTTCTCTCAGTTCTCTAAAAGTGGCGTTGTAAATGGAGCTTTCGTTTAAAGCGCAATAAGCGAGAAACGAGTGTTTAAAAATAAGAGGATATACGCGTTGGGGAAGAAAAAGGAGGAAATGAAAAAGGCTAGCTCTGGCAATAGCAGATAATTTATTCTCGAGTGCAGCAGCAGTAGAATTGCAGCGAGCTTATTTCCGCTCGAGTCTCACTCTCGACGTCGAATCACGGCTTACACACTTGGTCAACTCTCGCGTTGTATTATATAGTTTAATATTAATATATTTCAGATTATCCTGTACGTATAGGCGAGTTTATAATGTTTTACGTAGATATGCAGGAAAAAAACGATGCGGAGGAAGATGGATGAAGTGCGCACTGTAATAAAGTGAATTTCCAGCAAACAACGTTTTCCTGTTATAGTTAATTTTGTATCGAGGTAATTGATTAATTTTCTGATATTACGTAAGGTAATTTCATCCTGAACGCGCGCGCATATAAACTCGTAACGGCTTTATATACAATCAAGGCTGCTTGATATTATCAAATGTATGAGACTAGAATTGAATTTTAAATAATAATAATTAAGCGCAATTACAGCAAAGTTGAAAAAATTTAATTTTATATAATTATTCGATAAAATTTCGTTTCGATTCGGGCAGAGCACGCGATCTACGCTTTAATTAAAACTTTTCTCATTAGGAATCGCCTCGAGTTAATCGATGGCTAATAAATTAGAAACTAGAGAGAAAGGGAGAGCAATTATAGTGTATTTCGAGAATTTCGCTGAATTCACGTGTGCTTATAACTCTATTTCAAATTTTATGAAAAATGAAATAATACGAATTCGAGGAATTACATTAAAAGCAGTTTCGTCCCACTTAAATCATATTCAAACGTACTTGCGTTCCATACATTTGCGAAACCCCCGCGTGGGCGGTCCATTCAACGTTGGTGCATCAAAGATACCACTTCGCCCCCGTTCGCGAGTTGAATTCCTCCTGAAACCCAGAGCTCGCCTGCACAATTTCAATTAAACCGTCGTGCCGCTAGTCCACTAGTTACAAACTATATACCGATCGCACAGCTATACTCGACTTTATCCCCAACATATATTACACAAACAGAGAGCGGGCATGATACAATCTCTAATCCACGATTTCTCGCATTTTGGATTATATCGACGGCTCTGATTTGAAACGGCTTCGTGGTCTCTCGCACGTTTTGACATCCACACGTGCGTGAGTGTGCACGAGTGCTTATGACGGAGTTCGGTAGACGACAACGGCTTCCACGTCGGGTTTACGATCCTGCGCTTGGCAGTGACAAACGCAGGCGGTGTATAGCGTAGGATAGGTATGAGAGGTGATTTTGTCCAGGAGTTCGGTATGCGTGCAGTGTGTGTGTGTGTGTGTGTGTTTCGGGAGGGAGAAGTTTACGAGAGGCATAAATCGCGCGGGAGTTTATGCGAGGATGATGATTTATCGGGTATCATCGGTCGTGACGGAGATCTCTTTATTATCTGCGAATTGAAATTCAAAGTTGAGAAGGAAGAGTACTTATATGATTTTAATGCATATAAGTTTTACTATCGCAATTTTAATATGTTCTGCATAATATCGAACGCAAAAGTGTTTTTCAACGCATTCTGCTATATAATACTGCGCATAAAGCTTTGACGTTACACTTGACCGTAAATTTAAAGGCTAATAAGGGAAAGTTCATCGCAACAAAAAAACTGCACTAAAGCGAAACGACGCATATAAAAGCGCTCTTAAGAAACGACCGTCAAGCAAAAACTATATAAACATATACACTATAACAACTCTGCTCTAGCTATTCATCCATCGCGATTGCGCGCAAAACAACGTCCACTTATACAGCGCATTATATATGTACCCTACTTTTATCCTCAAATCACGACGATTCTCTCTCATCTCCTGATTTAATTCACCTCCAAACTACTACTGGATTTCACCGAACTCACGACTGTACTGCGCACGCGAAAAAAAAACCGGCAGCCGAGCAAAAGAGAGAGAGAGAAAACACGCAGAAGCGCGCGCAACCTTGGATTCTTTTCAAAAACAGCCTCGTGCGCTGCCGATAATTACGGATTATCGTCGCCGCTTGCCGTGTGTAAGTACGTGTGTGTACCTGTGCGTCTGCGCAGCAAAAAAAAAAGAGTTACGCCACTTGTGTTTGCGAACCATGTATGCGTATGTGTAACTATACTCTTCTGCGGCTGAAGCGCATTTGTTGACCCGCGCTATGATCGTGTTTGGTCAGAGGATGTAATTGCGTTCGGCGATGGCCGCGTTTTTGTTTGAATCCGGAATAATTTGTTTCACACGATTAAGATAATATAATTTCAAGAGATTACTGTTATAGTGTGCGTTTGAATGAGAAACATTGTTGTTAGGTGATGTTACTGCAGATATATAGGCGAATTAAAATTGTTTACATTTACGGATAATAGCGCGTTGCACGAGCGCGCGCCGGTGTATGCGATATATTTGCAATTTAAAAATGTTCGTGCTTTTTTCATTGCGATTTTACATACTGTTGACATACTTACGTTTCTCTTGCGCACCGTGTATAGATAATAGCAGTAGTATCGCTTGAGAAGGCTTTCTTATTATTAATTCTCCGTCGTAAAAGCACACGTGTCTCTGCATTACACTCTGAACCCAAAAACGAGGCAATTCATGCCGCGTCTCCTACGCGTGAATTACAAAGCAAGAATTCGCAATATCCCAGAAGCCCGACGTTATTAATTTAGGAGGAAGGTGGGTGTTTAATTAGTGCGTGCTAAAATTGCCGCACAGACAACTGTACAAAGTTCCCTCTCTCTCCTCTCACTAGGGAGTAATAAAAAAGTCAGATGCGTGGAATCGCGAGAAAAAGGATTTATCGGGACAAAAGGAAGAGAACGCGGGGGGCGGGGTTGTGTAAATAAGGCGCGAGAAATGCCCGAGAGCGAGAGAGAAGGTCGCCTTTTTTCATTATTATAATAATAAAAAAAGAAGAGCACGAGGCGTCGTGCTAATATTATGCGCGCGAGAGAAAAGCGGCGCCGTTATATATCCACCCTGCGGGAGCTTTTTACACCGATCCTTTTTTTTCTCTCTCTCTTTGTACCAATGTACGTACGTACGTACGCTTTTGCAGAGGAGGTCGGTCAGGGTTAAGTGGTGCGCACATGCTAATGGGGGTGCGCGCGGGGAGATTTGCATATGCCTTTTTTTAAAGGTCCTTAATGAGGGGACGTATTGTGTGTACGAGACGGTGCGGAGATTTTTTTATGGGCTGAATAAATCTTGGCCGCGGTTTCTTGGGATTCTACAGTGGAAGATATTATAACGTGATGAGGGTCAAGCGAGGCTTTATTATTTTCAATATTTGCTGATTCACGGCTTCTGTGGGGTCGTTAAGTGGAAAGGGAGAGATGATTAATTGGTGATGGAAGTTAGAAATTATTTTGATTTAAGGACTGTACAATCACGTGGTGCTTTAAGTGTGATAAACGAAAGTGTCAATAGAGACTTTTTTTAATTTTGAGATTGCTGCAGTATTGAAATCTGGGTTATTATCATGCTTAGAGTATATGAGAAAAGATTGCCTGCTAATTACTAAATACACACGAAGCAACGTTAACTGAACCAAGCTGAGTATATTAATTTTTTTTTTCTTTTAAATCATTTGCCATTTAGTAACCTCGTCAAATTTACTTATTACATTACACTGTTTTTTGTTCTCCAAGCGAATAATGGCACACATTTCCCTAACTGTCTTTTCTAGAAATATCTAATTTTAAACGTCGCTCTATCAATTTCCTTTCAGGAAAAGCCTTTTAAAAAGCTTAACCGTCACTTGAAACCTGACCTTAAACTGCCATCAGAACGAGCTGAAACGTCCTCAAAGTTGCGTAATAAATATAACCAACGCACTTCGTCAAGCCTACTAAGATTTGAAAAAAAAAAAATATTTTTAGTAAGACACATCAGGAAAAAAAAAGTCGGCCGAACTATATATCCACCGGCTCAATGCCAGCTTCTTACCCCCATTTATTACTTTGAGAAAGATCCTACCACTATCTTTCACCCACTTCCACTTTATTCTCGTCCGCGACGTTTTTTCTAAAGATCTTTCTTACACTCCTCTACGTTCAATCGCAAATTCGTCTCTGTACCATACCATCTCTATACCCTCCATTAATTATAATCCTCCGCCTCCGCCCACCCACGTTTCCGCCAACGCAACCAACCTCCACCCCCCGAATAATTTCGTGCCGGCGGCGAATTCCGCACATGACGTAACAGCACCCACCACTCCTAGAACGAATATCGATTCACACGCGCTAGGACATATGTATATACACGTTGGTCATTGTCGGTGCGAACGAACGTCTTCCTCCCAGCGTCGTGTGTAAGCTGCATGCATGCAGCGGCGACGCGGCGGCAGGTCGATGGACGCGCGTTTAAAATAGACCGCCGCAGGGTATTTTTGCTCGTTCCGCCGCGAAACTGGACGCGCGCGCGCGAAAGAGAGAGAAGGTTCGCGTGAGTGTTATGGATCGGGCGGGTATTCTTTAGCGGATGAGATGGCTGATTATTTACGGGCGACTTGTGCTTTTGACGTGGCGGTAGATTTTTCAAGTGACTGTATGATGGTATAGGGTTTAGGGAATGATAGTTTGGTTATGCATATAATGTTGCGCAGAAAGTATCGTGAGATGATGGCTTTATCTGGATGTATCAATTTTGCTCTCCGATAATAAAGTGTCAAACAAAAGTCGAAGAAGAATTATCGCGTTACTTTCGCTCTAGTTGGCAGTCGCAGACAAGAGCGGCGATAGTGTCTGCGGGCCGACAGTAGTGAGAGATGATGGGTAAACATTGAGGAAAGCACGTTCAGCATTATTTTATTAACTCGCGGGATGAGAGATGACTTTTGCAAAGGCTCAATAGTTATACCAGTTATTTAATCGGTATATAGTATTAGTCGTAGACAGAAATATACCTGAATGTATTTTTAAAACAAGTGAGGATAAAAATAATAAATTGAGACGTAATAATCAATATATAGACAGCCCAGCGTTGTTCAATTTTTCCAGACTCTGTTTTCCGTTTTATCGACGTCGCACGATGTTTGTAAATAAATGCGGGACAAAAATTATTATAAGCCGCTTTTTAAAGCCGCGCGCGTCGTTGATAAATTTATATCAACGATATAATTACGTAAAGTTATAAGATCATCGTCTCGTATATATACCTTTGACCGTTAAAAAAACATCCTCAGCCCGATAAGAGAAGCACTTTGTCACGCAGCAATAAATAATCGTCTATATACACACGCGCTCCTCAAACAAAGCCGAAAAAACATTCGAAACACCTCTATACCCAAACATACTTCATTATTAAGTACACTGTACGCCAACTTGACTCAACGACATAATTCTATTCCCAGACATCGCGTCGTACGCCAATCCCTGAATAAAGACGTTTACAAGAACCTCGCATACACGTTTGTAACTCTCACGCTCGTCTCGCGCGGCGCTATCAATGGATCTATTATTCAAAAATAGAGCGTCGCGAGCCACGGTAGCGTTCTACTTCATAATAGATATATACACATACGACTGAGCCCGTATATGTATGCATAAGCTATCAAAGCGCGGCCCACGCGAACACGCGCTCGCGGCTAGACAATCAATTCCGCCGATAGATAAGAATGCGCGCGTGCTCTCTCGCGAGAGAGATTAGTTTCCGCGAATAACACCGCAAGCGTCGACGATGGCTGCACCTTTATGTATGTGTGTATGTATACGTATACAATGCATGTACGCGTTGCGGTAGATGTATATGCACGAAGCGCGCACTTCGCTGTAATTGCTTTCCTCGAGGTGGAGGAGGAGGAGGAAGAAAACGAGGTATAGAGGCGTTGAACTGTCGCGCGAGAGTGCATCACACACGCTTTATTGGATTGTGCGATTGAATTAAGGGATTTAGTTATAATAATTTTGACTGGTGGTTTAGTGCGAAAAAATAGGTGCTCGCAATTAGAACTGATTGACGTAATCTCGCGGCACCGCGTGCGCGATCAGAATTTAATTGAGATTCAATTAGCTCTCAATCAGAGGTGTTAATTCACTTTATGTAACAGCCCATCGTCTAACGTGTTTTTACGTCTCTCTCTCTCTTTTTTTTTCACCATGCAGTAGTGCACTTACAATCCGTCTTTAAAACACTCGCGATTAGCAAAAATCCATTTATACGGCAATTATCTCTGGACAGCGCGTTGTTGATAAAATTCAATTCGCGCGCGCGTTTATCGCTAGTTCGTTTCGCGCGACTAAGTAAATAAATCGCGAATCCCTCTCTCTTGAGAAAATTAAAAAACTTTAGTGTCGCGGCCGAGTTTCCGTGCCAGCAGCAGATATGACATCGATTAGAATTCACTAGGACGTAAAAACTCTTGTATATATTATACCATCCCGTTATATCTATACAAAAGTTCAGTAAAGTTCAAGGACCAACGTCTTCGCCAACTTTCCCAAGACTCTCATTACGCAGCTGCCGCCTATTGATTCGAGGAACCTCTCTCTGGCGAGGCACAAAATTTCGCGTTCCCGCAATCGCAGAAGGAAAGAAGAACAAAAAATTCGCGCCTATATTTAGATTCTGGCTTATCGCGATCAGATACCAGACTCCGTCGCTGCTGCTGCTGTTGTGCGTGTACACGAAAGACGAAAAAAACGCTCCGTCGCGTGGATTATCCTCTTTTACATATGTACATACTACTGCTGCTGATTATAATAAGCACCGTGCGCTTTTCGCTCAGGTGTGCAGACAACAAATCACGATGATCGAGGGGATCGATCATTGCGCCGCGCTATCATGTCTGCATCGTTGAGGTATATAACCCCCCCATCGCTCGGAAAACTTCCGCGCGCGAGTAGCACGCGCTCGGAGCGTGACTTATTTCGAGGCGCAACGCACTTATCGCCGATTTGAAATTCACGTAATTGCGCGACGAGCAGCTTTTGCATTGGAAATTATTGCGATTGCGTTATTTTTTCTTTTTTCTTTCTTCTTTTTTTTTTAGAAAAAAGAAGATATTTTTAGCGCACACGTGGAAAAACTCGTCTGATAGGAAAGTTTTCAGGTTTCGCGTATATGCTAATTCATTCTGCAAAACTACGCGCGTGCGTATGTATATTACAGAATTTATGGCTCGGCGTAAAATCGCTGAGCAAATATAAAAATTAAATGTAATATACAGTAAAATATTCTTACGACTACGCAATATAATTACCGCCGCCTGTCGTTACTTTGACGTCTCCCTAAACTACTTTCATATTCATAAACTAGCGTTAGCTACTATGAGGCAACATTTCGTAACGCACACAACTCGTGAACCTAAACAAACCCCCCGCCTTAACAACAAAAAAACACTATACTCGCATCCCTTTAATCCTCAGCTATCTGGCTCGCTCGCACGCTAGGAAGCCTCACCGATACCCCCAATAAAATTAATTAGCCGGCTAACGAAAAAAAGAGAAAAATTCCAACCCCCTCCGCTATTTACGTCACTCGGTCTCGTGTCCACACATAAAAGTACACCCTCTGTTCAGGCCCCGGAAAGAGCGAGCGCGCGCACCGGATCCACGCGCTCGCGTATCGATTTCCCGGCTGCGCGCGCGCTCGACGCGTGGGCGCAACCCTCTGTGACCCCATTCAAGCAGCGGCGACGTAATCGCTTTCGACACGCGTGCGCGCGTAAGAGCCTGCGTGTGTCTATTTATTTTCGCGCGAAGGATTGCTATTTCTGCGAGAAGCTGAGAGAAGAGGAGAGACAAGGTTTTCATTCAACCGTGTTGTATATACGATTCTAGCCTAGTGTATAGAGGGTTGAGAGGTGGTACATGACGAGGAAACGTAAGTTTTACGATTGAAATGGCTGATCGTCGGGGGGTAGGTTGCTAAGGAGCGGAAAAAAGGCATTAGGTGCACGCGACGGTGTATATAGATGCACGACAATTGATACTGTTATTATTTTCTTTGTGAGAGGGAGGTTGAAACGTTTGCGGAACGTCGCGAATCAATATTTGCGAGAGTCTAGTCTAGCCGCGACGATGATGATAATAATGATTATCGTATCGGTTTTCAGAGTGGCTGGCGATCACTGATTACCGCTGTGAATCACCTATACGGCGAAAAATCATACTTTCCGTGTAGAGTCAGTCGCGGTAACCGGAGACCCACATATACCCTTCCGTTGATAAAAGGTTCGACAAACATTGATACCGGCCAGTGAGTTTCTTGGTAATAGTGCATTATGTTCAGTCGGCTGCAAGTGACTACTATTTTTCGGAAGCGTTTGTACTTTGTTTTGCCAAAGTATAGGGTGACAATGATTGATCGGTGAAGAATTTATGATTAGAATATGCGTAGAGCGTATTTTCAAGTTTTTGAGAATAACAGGAAAAATTGTAATTCAGATAAAAGATATATCACTCATTATTATTCATCGTTAAGAACTATCTGTTAATCGTTTCTTAAGTATCACCCATTCTACCAATTATTCCCACGAGCTTTGAAAACTTTTCCGTAATCCGTATATTTGATACTCCAAACCGCAATAATATTAATCTTGGCTCAAAAGTAATCCCTTCACCCTTCTCGACAGCAACACACACATACATCGCATAAATCATTCTCATCCCTCGCAAAACTCACCCGACTTTATCCACTTCCAACACACTCCAACTGTAGGACAAAGATCCTCGACGCTTCGCACAGCCCTTCTTCAACGCTGTCGCTTTTAATCGGGATTACAGCGGCTCGGCCGATTAAACTCGCTATATAGTATACGTGTCTCTCGTCGCGACTCTGTCTGTCGTGTTCTCTCTCTCCTCTCCTCCTCTATATACTGAATTCCTCCGGAGATAGATCGATCGACTCGTCCCAAGGTCGTCTGCCGCAGTCAACGCTGGATCTGGCTGACAAGTCGACCGTGTGACGTCGGTCCGCGCGATTTTTCTCTCACTCGCGCATCTATCGACTCTCTGTTACGTGTGTAGCGTTTACGTCTCTGTATTATAATATGCGAGGAGAGAGTGAGAGAGGAGCTCCTGTCGGGTTGAGGCGCGAAGCCAGACTGGAGAGCCTATAGAGAGCATGCAGGCGCGCGCAGTAGTAACAGCCGCGCGCCGGTCGGACCCCCCACCTCCTCCACCGCGCCGGTTGATATATATGTATATATAAGACACACGCACATACACATACATACACGCGTGCATGCCAACCCCCGCAACTGTCGCTCGCGATGACGTTTCACGTCTGCCGTAATAGTTTTTCTTCAAGCATAGACAGGATATGTTTGTAAGTCAGGTGTCGGCGCACTCGGGAGGAAAAAGCGCGAGGATGTGTATATATTGCTTCTCGGGTGATTGGGATTGAAGATTCGTGGAATCGGATGTGTCGAGTGTTGTAAGAGGAAAGGAGAGGAGATAAAGGAAAATTGGGTCGATATAGGGTGCTGTTGTGGATGACGGGTTTATAAGTGGTTGGGGGAAACATGCGTATTACGTGAAATGGAGTATAGGCTGAGGTGGTTGGTATTGTGTATATGTAGGAATTTTCCATGGTTGTACTGCGCATTAAATTTCGATATCTAATGAAAAAGTTAGCTGTATAACCAGAAATATGAATTTTAACCTTAATTATATTAACGTGAGGAATTTTTGTTTGCTGTTATATGAAATTTCGCTCCAGAAATATATATTATATTGAAATTTAAATAAAATTTTAAATGAAAAACGTCGAAAATTTTATCCGCGCGAATTCCTTAGTTATTAAAAAATTTCTAACGCGTCAATTGTAAAAAAAATGCAACTCCATCATTTTTACTTGATAATTCTCCAAACTCTTTGACGTCATAGAACGGTACTATTCCAAGATATAGATACTGCTCCTAAAACTTTTAGCTTGGACAAATATCTAGAAAAAAAAATTCAAAGCTACGTCTCAATTTCAGACGCTTGTTATTGTTCACATGTGCGACAACTAATAATAGAATCCGAAATAATAAAAATACAGACGCGAAAAGTGTGTCAAATTTTATCAAATAAATTGTGTAAACACGAACGCAAAAATTCAGCAAGAAAAACTGCGGCCAGGAGACGCCGAGAGCCGAAAGAAAGAAACGAAATTTGTAACGGTTACGCAACGATCGATTTGCATTCCAAATAAGTCGTTAAAATTTCAGATCTATCTACAGAACAGATAATCACCGGTTTAATCACCATCATAGACAAAAAACTTAACCGTCAAAATAAAAATAGTCAAGTACAATGTCACATACGTCGCGATAGGCATCCACACTTTAGAAGTATATAAACATGCGATAAAAAAAGCTGATTTCCAAGTATACGTAGCATCTGAACGTTTTTCCCCGTGTGCGAGAACGCGACTGTGGTACACGTAATTGGGAGTCGACCCCCAGGGACCAAAGTTGCGCAAGACGATGATGTTTGTTGCTCTACCCCCGATTTTCCTCTCTCTCTCGGTTCTATCCGTTTTCGTATACACGCGTGAAAGTTTGGTAATTTTGGCGTGAGTTAGCAGATAAGAAACTTTGCTTAGACGCGCGCGCGTTGAGGAAATTTCGGCAGCTGTGCGGTCGCTTAATGTTGGCGCCTCGATAATAACGGTATTATTATAGTCGACGGTCTCGCGTCGTGCATTTTTTTCTCGGTAAAGATGCTAATTCTAGATACGTGATTTATCGGCAGTGGAAGGTCGTCGTATTATGCGATTGCGATGAGAATGATAAGGAAATGCGACATTCGGTGAAATTCGGTGCAAATAGGATGAATGGCGTTGAGCGTATGATTTGCGTGACTGAAATTTTTCAGGAGATATAATCTTAAATAATTAATGCGGACAATTAGGAGAGTATAGCGATATGATGACTGACTGATTGTTACATCATTGGAGACGGAGAAATGTGCATGAAATTACTTCAAGGACGTTTAATGTGCACTTACGAACGAGGAAGTTACGTGGAATAGAACGGTTTTAAAATCGATTGAGGGATTTTTTTTTCTTCTTCCTGGAATAATCAAGTACCTTTCATCGGTCTAATGAAGCATTGATTGCTGGGCATGACTTATTTTGAGGTTCATGTTTAAATTCTATCGGCATCTCTATTCTAGAAACTTTGTTGCAAACATTTACGCAATTCAAGGTAAAGATTTCAAGTTAATTTTACGTATAATCGTTATTTAGTAATGATAATACATGCTTGGTAACACTATTCACATGTATAACAAGATGTTAAAAAAATAGTTTTTAAAATAAAAATTCATACTAGGTACGTTATTTGTTTTGTTTTTTTTTTAACACGATAAATATTAAATATAGAATCTACTATTTTAACAGCAACCTTGTGTATTGATAGTAAAAGAGGTAATAAACTTTTTGTTATTGCGTTTAATTTACTATAAAATGATAGATAATTTGTTTCCTCGACTAATGATATAACCGGCTTATCATATTCAGACTGCTTAAATATTTATAGTTATTAAAAAAAAGAAAGAATTGTCTGTCATCGAATATATTCGCGTCCTTTAAATTATCAAAAATCAATCTATCCATCGTCTGAACTTTTACTATTAAAAAAAAAAAAAAAAATCTCCCTGAAAAATTCCGAACCTCCCGAAACCGAAATCGTCGATTCTTTTTTTAAGATTCCGCTTAATGTCAAATGCTACAAGGATTAGCGGTATACCTCCACATTGTACGCAGGAATTTCATTCCGAAAAAATTCCACTGCCGACGCAGACGGCGTCAATCCCGTCCGCGTGCGCGCGATCACGTGTCATTTCGCAATTGATTCCTAGCCGCTGAAGTATATATAAAACAACTCTGTTATCTGCCCCTTCTCTCTCTCATTCGGGCGCTTGCGAGCCCGAAAAGAGTTTACGCATATGACCCCGCGAGAAATTTCTTGTCAGGGCGGAAGAAAAAACGTTCCCGAGCATGCTATATAGTGGTATCGTTTCACAATGAATGACGCTTAGAGCGCGCGCGCGAGAGAGACCGGCTCTTATCGTCGTCGCGTACACGTATATACACACATCATACAAATCGGACTGCGCAAATGTCAATCATCGTAGCAGGCGATAAGTAGCAGCGGTAATTTGAGCGTCATTGCGATTGTGTAAAAATAGTGGTTGGTGCTATTCACGTTGTTACATGTACACAGAGAAAAGAAAATTTTTACATTAAAAGTATGCTTTTCTAATTATAAAATTATAATGTTATTTGTACCAAA
>UXGD01002078.1:0-28647 GCA_900474315.1 Torymus auratus
ATATTTTGCATACACGTCCGAAATCTTTAGTGAACTCAAAGTTTTTTTTAAAATAAATACTATACATTCGTTGTATCAGTAGCAGCATTTAATTCGCCTTGCATTATTATTATTACTGTTATTATTATTATTTTTTTACGTTATTAACATGATCAAAATTGTTAGTTACTATTTAAAAGTTTGTTTTAATCAGTTTAAATAATAAGATATTATAACGTAATTTTGATAAATAAACTAATAAATTTGTTCTTCTATACTATATTAAGAATTCAGTTTTAAATACTCAAACTCAAGAATTCAATCTTGAAATGAAAACAGTCTTATTGTTATAACATATTTCATCCATCACTTTTCTAAGAAAGAGAAAGGAAAAATGTTTCCCAAACCAAATTTACAAACACAAACATTTAAAAAAATTCGAAAACTACATTCACCAATAACCCACAAACTTTCGAATTCCGTCCAAAAAAATGATTCCACGAAAAAAAAAAAAAACAAACTGTATCACCAGCATCCTTTCACGCTGACCTACACCCATACCCAATACACGCGATTAAAACTAGGCCAGTGCACCCGTCGAAACTACCTGCTGCACGCAATCCAAGCTACCTCGGAGCCATACTCATGCGAGCAACGAACCTCTATACATACTCTCCGCGCCAGTCGAATTCCACGCGTTTCTCATTCGGCGACGTGCTGCGAATAATCCGCGCGTATAGCGAGGAGATCGAAAGCTCCGATTGCCCCGAATCCGTGCCGGCTCTTCGAGGTAGTATACAACGGAGAGGCTTTTATTGGCCCGTGAATCGTTAATTTTACGGCGTCGTGGTTGATTTGTATGCGCGGTGGCGGCGAGCGCGTTGAATTCGGAGGTTTTATGGTGAAGGTTTGGTTGTTGGCGAATGGTGCGGTGAGATGGTGACGATGAACAGATAGGGATAGCGTTGTTCCTTGAGAATTTTGGAGAGGGCTTGGGGTCAATGGTTTTATGGGTTGTGGTACGGGTACTTGAGTGTGTTGAGCATGATCGGTATAGTAAAAAGGTTCACCAGATATCTCGATCAGGCCAAAAAAAGAAGAGATACTATATATTTTTAATAAAAATTTAAAAAGCAAAATTTTTCTTAGTACTTTTAGACGTCAAATGCCATTTGCTAAGCTCGATCAATTGATTCAACTTATCTTCATCTAAAATTCTAGATCGAAACGTACATGACGTCATCGCCGGCCATTTATAATTCTCCTTCGAGAAAAAGCTCGGAAGAATTGTGAAAAATTAGCTCTTTCTTGCGGTACAATTCGTTCCAATACATAAGCCGCGGAATGTGCAGGTTTGCGAAACGAACGTTGATTGAAAAGTACACTTGTAGATATGCATACAAAACGATTCGCAAACGAGGTTGTGCGCTTACACACGCCCGGCGCTTTGTTGTTAACCACTATATATATATACTGCACGTATACAATATACGCGAAGAGTGAAAATCTACTTCAGCGGGACTTTAATCATTATATAGAAGTAACCGTGAATGGCAATTGACCGAAGTATAGCGATGTGTCGAGTCGTCTAAAGCTATAATGTTGAGATACACTCGTAATTGAAATGGTAGGTAAATTATTCATTACGTTTCGGCTGTACAAGTGTTAATAATATAACAATTATTCAATTGTACTATACGTTCGAAACACTGTTTCGACTCACACTTATTACAGCTTTCGATATTTTAAATTTAAATGGCGGGTTCCAGCTCCTCCAGAACCGTTGCAAAAGCGATAATTATACACACATATCCTGCAACGAGTTCCACTGTGATATGCAAAAATAAGCTTAAGTCACGTCTATATATATATACACGACACGCAACATTCCTCCTCCCACCCACTGTACAAAAATACCGTTTTCCCGCAAACCGACCGACCCGAAAAATTCCAAAAACAACAAAACTAACATTCGATTTAGATCACCGTCTCGATATATATATCCCATTCCCAGAAAAGCCATCGCTGCTCCGACACCACCTCAATAACGACGGCGAAGAAAACGAGATTCGCGCGGCACGGCGGCGGTCAAGAGCTTCTCTCTCTCTCTCTCTCGCGTTCGGTGAATAATGATACAGACGCGCGCGAGCGCTGCGGGTGTGGCACACGGCAGTGAGTGCCGTATCATTAACTGGTTTCCTCCGCGACGACGCAACTACTGCTCCCCCTCAGCGGAGAGAGGAAGGAAGCTTAAGCGCTGATGCATTTTTAGCTGCTGCAGTTGTTGTTGTTGCGAGAGTCATTTTTCCCTGTCGTTGAGCTCGCGCGTGCGCGCGCGGTTGCGGTGATGGATCGTGCGCGTCGCGTATAGTTCGCGGAAGAAAGGGAAGAGGTTTTTTGTTGTTGTTGAGAGGGGACGTGTGTCTGCGCTGAGGTTTGTGTGGAGGGTGAGATTGGGGGAGAGTTCGACGAGGTATATATTGGTTTTCGAGTGTTGGCTGTTCTGGAGGTAAGGTTCTGCGTTGCGAGTTCAAGGTGTTGGTTTTGGTATAGGACAACAAATCATTCAACAAATAGAAGATAGATAAGCGTGTGTGAAATTGAGGCAGATTTCTTGTAAAAGAAAAAAAAAAGTGATGAGAAATATACTTAAAACAAAATAAAAAAAAAGAGTTATTTATAATTTGGGATGACAAAGCCACGACAACTCAATTCCTGATACACGTAACATCATGAGAGTCTACGACAAAATCATCTCAACTCGCAGCGCATGTAGAATCTGTATAGACACCTCTTGCGCCTATTTTTGTTTTATACACTATGTCAACTTGTCACTAAAATTTCCTCCCGCACACCCTCATAACTCAAACGAAATTCGACTTTTACGTGACATTTCCCAACGGGAACCTTATATTCCACATACCTCTTAAATACATCTCTCGAAACATGCGTAGGTATACATATAAAATACAAAAAACACACACTAGCGCGCGGACGAAGCGCACGAGAGAGAGAGGGAAAAAAGTCATGCCAACGGAAGTGAAAAATTATACGACGTCTTGTTTCTTCAATTGCGCGCGCTGAGTCATCGAAAAAAGTTGTCACAAAAAATACGAGAGGTAGAGAGAGAGGTATACGCGCGCTAAGCGGTAAGTCAATAATCCGCGAATGGCGCAACTCACAATCACGAATGAATGAATGAATAAAGAGTGTCTTCCGTTCGTGTGCAATTAAATTTCGATCCATCAGTAGTCCGCGTATGTGGGCGTGTGCTAATGCTTGTGTACGTAAAAAAACGCGCAAAAAGTGGGTAATCGGCGCAGGTGGGCTGAGTGATTTTTAATTTCACAAGCGCGAGTGCGTATAATTAGAACTGTAGTTTCGCTTTTATTCGTGTAATTGTGCAGCATTACACGCACGCTTAAATTTGTTCATATCTCTCACGGGTATACATAATTCAATAAGCGCTGTATGACAAAAGAGATTCCAATAGGATCAAGAAAATTGAATAAATTGCAAAGAAAATATATTCTCTTTTCCTCGTGTGCATCCTTCTTTGGGCGTACAAATTAGCCACTCGAAACTAATTTCACGCTGATTCCGGGAAACGAAGTTGATAATACGACACTTTTTCTTCGCTTCGAATTTCGCATTTTTTTCGAATGCCATTGACGCAACGAAGACAGTTGCGGTAGCTTACGCGCCGGTGTCCGGGATGATGGTTCTACAGTGTTCTTTATTTCTTCTTCGTTCGAGTCACGTGTATGTGTGTTGTGTCATACAGCGCATGGGCGTATAGAAAGGAACGAAAAATCCGGGAGAGATGAGACACGCGGAGAGCTCGTAAATTCCCGAAACTTCTCTCATGAATGTTTACACGGTACAGTCGGGTATGAAAATTCGAAAAGTTTAAATCTTATAATTACGTTACAACCTTGGTAGAAAATTACGCATATTTTATAGCTAAGGTGTTAATTAAATGGAAGCAGTTTTAACAAAAATAATATAATTCATCTAAAAGTTTTACTATTATTTAAAACACATTTTATGAAGTGTAAATACGATAATTTATTTCGGATTGGTACATAATAAATTATGAAATTAACTAACTTATGGTTAACATTTCTACCAGGGAAGGTAAATTTTCTATGTATAATGTATTGGGTGTATGAAATATTATTATTGAACTTTTGCCATTTTTGCGTGCGCGCAAAAAATTACTGAGGTAAAAGAAGCAGTAACTGGACGCTTGGGGAATGGTACCTCTCAATATCTAGGCGCCATGTAAATAAGGATCGAAAAATGTCTAGGTATTGGGATTAGCCCAATTCTTAACGTGTCCAGGCATTGGTACCTTTACCTTAATTAAAAAAAGGTAAAACTAAATAAAAAAACCCTAAATTTGAAAATATAAGCAATACTTATTCCATATTTTTTCGCCAATTTTTTTCATTGAATAATTCGCAATAGAACAGGTCTGAATTCGACTGATTTGATAAAAATTTACACCATCATGATTGCAACAACTCACAATTCCTTCTTCGCCAAACAGTTTCAGTGACATCCAAAAGAACCTCCCGAGAGCAGACGCAGAGAGTATACGAGCTCACGCGCGGTTTATCATCGTACACGGCTGAATGTTTTTTTTTCTTCCCGTCGTCACGAACGTCGCGTGCGATAACAGCCGAAACAAAGTGCAGTTGCCGCGTGCGTGTATATGTAATCGCGTTTCGTAACGCGCGAGTCTGGCATTTCTTTTCCCGCTTTGTATCTGCCAGCCACTAATCTGTCTCGCTTTATTTGCTTTAATCTTGAATTGGGAAGAGCTGGCTAACGGTAGCAGGAATGTTTCGAGAGGTGAAGGTTACTTGATGGAGAGTTTTGGTATGTTGTAATGTTTTACACAACTTATCGGTGGAGGCAGCTTCGTGTCTCTTGAAATTTAGTTTTCCGTCTTCCGGATTGAATCATTAGATCGTCCACAATATAATTAGATCGTAACGATTATTCGACTCATAAATTCACCAAACCCTCAAAAACTGCTTGTAAAAATCGTAAAAAACCCAATACTTATATATAACTACCCGAAATTACATAAAATAATCCTGTATATACTTATCAATCCATATAAATCACGCACTAAACGAACCGAGTAAACCCAACATCATATAACGTCTGAAATCCAAATTCACCGGTCAGTTTTTCTCGTTCCCTCTTATAGTACACTCGTTTTCTCGCGAGCGAGGCATATATAACACGTGCCTGCGCACTATAAGTATATAATTTTTCTCTTTCCTTTTTTTTTGTTCTCTCGCCGCAGCAGCCGCGATGCTCTTGACGCGCGGTGCTAACGAACCTCTCATGGATTAATACATCGCGCAGTATTGAAACGTTAGCCTGGAACTGACCGCGGTTCTGGTGTTCGGGAATTTTCATTGACGCTAATATGATTTTTATATACCGTGATGGATTGCGCCGAGAGGCGCGATGTGCAGCAGGGATGGGTGGAAGGGGGATTTGTCACTCACCTGAAACACAAAGAAGAGAATAATGGTTAGGTATTATGTATATATGTAAGGGAAAATAAGTGTTTAGTCATCGTTATGTACAGGTGGATTTAATTTTATAATCTAGAGATATATAGGTAGATGGAGAAAATTTCATTGAAGCGTTGAAACTACCTAATGTGTAATTTAAAAATGACTCAGGCGCATATAAATCGTGTGAAATTGAGGTTTCTGTCATTCAAATTTAATTTTTAATCTAATACCTTAATAATCGATAAAAAAAAAAATGAAATTCTTTCGTAATATTATATAATGGTATACGAAAATGTAGTGTATATACCTAATTTTCTATAAATCCTAACATTCACCTGTAGAGACTATAAGTGCGTGGAAATTTCAAAATTAACTTTAGCAAATATAGAGACGTCGCACCGCAATCTCATTATACCCATCATATCCCAAACAAACAAAACTTTCCCAGTGAAAGCGTGAAAAGAGCCACACACATACACACACGGGGGCACCTTCTTCGATTCGACTCTCTCGCGCGTTCGTTGCGCATCATCGTGCACCATGCGTGCAGCATATTATAGAGTCGCGCTCATTAGGGACGAACAGTTGAGAGAAAGACCAGTTGCGCGAGGCGGCGTCAGTCAGCTGATGTCATGCAGACCGCGCCGCAGCGAAACGAATACCGCAAGAGGGAGAGAATTAAATGATGACTCTTATCGTCTCGTCGGGCTCCTCGAGCTGTTCTTCGTCGCTCGGATTATAATGATAATAACAGCCTGAGGGTATACCAGTGAGCGAAGCTGCTCTACCTCTCTCCCCCTTTTTTCTTTCTGGATTGGAAAGCCATTTCGATGTGGGAATTAAGGAGAGAATCATTGGCGTTAATGGGCGACGATTGACGTAATTTAGGAGGGGAACCGTGTGTTTTATATTTCGTGCGCGAGTACGCTTCGCTAGTTTTTTTGGAGTAATGTTGGATAGGATTAATCCGATACCCCGTGTTTATCGCATTTGTTTACGTCAGTATATATTGGCTCTCGATTATTATACATATATGTCGCATAGTGTTGCCGAAAAACACACGTCAAACAAAGATTATATTAACATTTATCATCACCAACGAGATGCATTCTAAAGAAAGCTTCTAACTCAACCGAATATAAATTATTCCTCCCGATATATACTCTATTACTGCACTTATAAACGATAGTCCAGCATTCCAGGCATCAAGCCTCAACAGAATCTATACAGGCCGCCGGCACTCCTCGCAACAAGAGAGCGCGCGAATTATTTCGAGAGCTCGCGCAGTTGCAGGCCTGCCTGCGAGGTACGATTGGAAATCCGCGGCCGGAAATAGCGCGCCGCCGCGGCGCGGATCGAATAGTTTTCAATGACGCCGACGCGAGCGAGGCGCGGCATAACTGGATCCCCGCCTGCGGTATATAAGGTATTTCTGTCTTGTGCGCGTGATGTATATAATGCATACAAACGGGCCGGTGTGGTTTTATTATTTTATATCAATATATATAGGTTTCGGGTATGTCAGGTCGAGGTGGGCGAAGGGCGATTGATTGGTTGTTGTGGCTTGGTTCCGATGGATTATTGTTGCGATGTATTGTTCCTTGTTTTTATATAAATCAGTGTTTTGTATGGATGGTCTGTGACGAGAACAGACACGTGCCAATTTGTAGGCAGTTTTCGGCACTTGTACGTGTAACAAGGTAGCAGCTCCACTGACCAGAATACTATTAGAATTTGAAGATGTGAAATTTAACTCGCATGACGCGTTGGTCAGTTCACTAAAATTCTATCTATACTATATCTCCCTATACAGGTAAATAGTTATACTAAGAAAAAATGAAATTCACTCTAATACCTCTTAAAATCAACACTATTTTCTCCCACCAATCAGCCAAACTCAACAATTATACCCAGCACTCGAGCAGCATTATAATACACTCTTCAGTGCCCCCGCGTTACAAAATCCAAACCGCATTCTCCCGCGTACGAATACACGTACATATATATCTACATGCCGCGGGGTCGACGACAATTGAGCTCGAGCGCGGCATGCACGCGTGCGCTTAGAAACTATATAGAAAGCCGCGCGCGTGCAATGCGTCGAGCGGCTGGCCTCTGCGAAAAGTCGTCGTCGTCGTCGCTGCACGATTGGCACATTTTCGTAGCTCATTTTCGCGCACGCGGTAAGTAGGACTTTTCGAAAGTCACCGACGTTGACGTCGGTTTTAGGAAACCGCATGCGCGCATATAAAGAATGTTGAGCGAAAGACGTGGGTTGGGCGCACGAGTACACATCGTACAAGTAGGTGAGATCGGAGAGCTCGTTCGCGCTGATTCTTTTTTTCTTTGCTTTTCGCGGATGGTTGTTTTTTCATTGCACGCTGATGTGTGAAAATTTGCATAATTTTAAAAGTATGCCGATTACGCGCGGCTAAAAACTGTTATAACTGTAAACACGTACTATAGGCGGGAGATTTATGGTGCGGAATATGGTTACCGTGTATGTAGCTGAGTGCGGCGCTGTTGGGAGGTTTCTTACTCGAGGCTCTTGGAATATAATGAATTTTATTATATCGCGGGTGGGTTTCGCGCGCGAACCGTGCCAAATTATTCCTTTGCGTATATAATCGATCGAAACAGTTGGGGTTTATTGTTGAGAAGAAGCATATAGTGCATAAATTCATGTAATGTACAGATTTTGTACATAAAAATTATACGGTACACAGTTGTATAGAGTTAAAAAAACGCGGAATTTTGGTAATTGTGTTCCCATTTTTAAACAGAACGTCGCTGGTACGTTACAAAGTATCTGTTTACCTCTTATATATAACCAAGTAAACGGACGCATATGCAGCGTAATTACCAGTAAATTTCAATTTCCATTGGTATATAATCTATTTTCCGCGTAGTTAAATCGACTGTTCTAATCCGATATTCTTACCTAACGTAATTAGCATAATTACCCGTGCCTAATAACGCGTATAACCACGTTAATTTAAATAAAAATGTACCTATAAGGAAGTAAAATCGACGACAAAACACGCACGAAAACAACACATCCATTCGAAAAAATCAATGCGAAATCTATATCAGCGCGCTATAAAATAATCACTTTTATCTTCGAAGTATTTCACTACTCCTCAACTAAAAAAGCAAAAAAGAAAATAAAAGAACGGCCGAGAAAAAATATAATTTCGCAAACTCGTCAGCGCAGCGACAACTCGCACGCGCGAAATCCGTCGATGATTTCACGACCTGCGGTCACACGTTATTTATCCTACGCGTTACGCATTTTTCGCACACACACACACACACAAATATCTCCTGCTCTTTAATTCATCCCGATCTCTGACCGATCCCAATCTTCGACACCGATGTAGCACAGACGCGCACCGATCGAATTTTAAAAATCCGAACGCAATCCTCTCGAGGTCGATCGCTAAGCGCGATAAGAACGCGAGAACGAGCATGGCAGTCATAACGGATGCGAAAAGGGGGATGCTAATCGCCGTGACTCGAATATATATATATATACACATAGCTTCTCTCTCAGATATTATTTATAAGCGCCGGTGGTGTTGTCGCCGCGGCGGCTCTCGCAAATAGAAATTTCAGATTCGTCACCATACGTGCGCGACTTTTCATTGCGCGACAGTGTAAGTAAGAAAGAGAAGAAAACGCGTCGACGTGTGATGGGCGGCTCGGATCGCTGATCGATTGGCTCTAATTTGTCGAGGAGTCGCCAAGTGATTCAACGATTGTCAACGGTTCTATATATTTTCGACACGGTGGGTTACGTGATGGTTTCCTAATGGTTGGCATTTTTTATTTCATACTTTTGGCTTTTGTCAGAAATATTTTTATTCATATGATAATTTGAATACAAATATAGAGTATAGAGACACACGTATAATGACTGATTTAAACTTTAATTATTTTTTTTTTATCGAGAAGGAAAAATTATTTATATAGTAACCGTGGGACAGACTCGAATTATCATAAAGTTTACTACAATTTTATAGTAAAAATTCCTATGTTTTGACTAATTTTTCTATGTATATAGCAACTTTTACTATAAATTGTAGTAAATTTTATGATAATTCGAGTCTGTCCCAAAGTTTCTATCGAATATAGTAATTTTTCTCACATTTATAATAAATTATTTCTCTCAGTGTATTATAATCGTAAATATCCGACATTTTACAACGTTCAATTATCAGATATTTAAGATTTCCTTAAACTTCCTCTCATCAAACGTATCAGCTTACCAAACATGACTCACCGTAGAGTCGATTATTTTTACCCCGCGTCCGAATCGTGGAGACCGAACGAACTCATAAACCTCGCACATATTATTTATAAAAACTAAAAACTCTCTTCACACCTCACGCAACAACCGCGTGTATCCGCCATACCGCGGAGTATAATGAAAAATGAAATAACGAGCGCTCGCAAAAAGCGTCCGGTTATCAAAGCCTACGCGCGCCTGCGCTCCTACGCATAAAACGAACAATAAACTCTCGCCGCGCGTTTCCCAATATAACCGGACGCGAAAATAAACTCGCCGAAAATCCAGCGACTCGGAAAAACAGCTCGAGATATATATCCGCGCGTGTTTCGGTCTCGCTCGTAATATATAGGCGCCGTGACTCACGTAGCTCGCGATCGTAACGGATTTTTGAATTTCGCGCGTTTCAGGGAATCGCGTGACGAAATATATATTGCGCGCGCATCACGAGCTGTCGGTTTACACGCGGAAACAGGTGTTTTGCGGTTTCGCGGCCGATGCGCTCGTTTGGTTATAGCACGCGGCGCACGGAGGTTCCGTTGGATTATGCGCATATGCACGTGTGTGTGTGATTCTTTTCTCTGTCGATTTTCATTATACATGCGCGCGAGTTCTGTCAGCTGGAGAGAATGAGATGTTTAAGCGGCGTGCGGCAGGGGAGACGGAGGATTATACTTTCTTGGAGAGTGTAAACGGCTCAATTGTGAAAGAAGTGTTTTCGTGTAACCTTGGGCTTAATTGAGTAGTTTTGCTTTGAGTGAGTGGTGTTTTAATTTTGTAGAAGAGAGAGAGGGGGCAAAAGTGTATGTACGTAAGAGGTTCGCCCTAGCACTTGAGCATTAATTATGAATGAATTTAAAGGAGCTCCGTGGGAATGGTGGGAACTTACATTTTTACGTTTCCTTCGTGTTGTTTTTGAAACAATTCGTATGCAACCTATTTAATTATTTTACATTTGGCTCGAAGACCTTCTTTGCAAAGATACGAATTATCTTTATTTATATAACGATTATTTATTAAATGAATGATGGCAAAATTGATAAAAGAAAATTTTCATATTTTATTATCACATTATAGGTACTTAGTTTTTTCAAATGACGCATACGATATTGCGCATAAGTAAAATTGGCTTTTCATTCGTGATTTCTCATCATTCAGCAAGATTCATCATCAGCACAAATCTCGTAAAACGATTTTAACACAAAATTCAGCATGAAAATAAACTTATACACGCGCGTGTGTGTGTGTAAGCGCGAAGACAGGTCGAAGCTATAGCTAAGTTACTTTATAGCCAACGGTATATTAACAGGGAAGCGCGATGCGGCCGGCATCGCAATATACACATCCAATCGGCGTCCATCTCTCTCCGACGTGTTTCCTGGGGATCAGATACGTTGCCCATTATCGTCGATGAAAAATTCTACCCACGACCTTTCTCTAACCGTATGTATACACACACACACACCGACACTCAAAAAAGTAAAAATTATATTAAAATTTATATGTAGAGAATTTTTTTATCCCAAATGTTAATAATGAATCAGCTGAAATATATCTCAGCCGTATGAACTCACACATACAGGCAAGCAATAATTATAGTTTTATAGATTCAGAAAGATAAATATTACTAATATTAATTAATGACTCAATCTCTCTCTCTCTCTCTCGCTTAAAATTATATACCTCGCGTATACCGATAATTCTTTCATTAACAATTACTTCACTGATCCTCATTACAATCAATCTTTCTCTCTCACACAGAACGCGCGCGAACTACTTCGATATACACCAATCCCCCGGCTCTTAGCCAATGAAAACCCGCCAGCGACGAGATCGGAAGCTACCCCCTCCTCCTGTGTCAGAGAAGCCGCCGCGTGTGCACCGTGCTACCTGCCGCATCGCATACACCAACAAGTGCATCGACTCTTTTTCTTTCTCTCTCTCTCGGGGTGCAGGAATGAATGAGAAGCGGTCAAAGGGGGGAGAACCCCTCGCTATATACACTACCACCTGAGACAGAAAGCAGCGCGCCAGAGGCAACAAGTATGCATTGTCGGCAACACGAGGCGAGGGGGGAAAGAGACGAGAGGTGAGCCGCCTGTATATATATACGCGACTGGAATCTAGTTTTGGCCTGACTCTCTCGAATCTCGTTTTCTCTCCCCACCTGTGTAAAAGAGAGGAGGGGAACGGAGCGGCGAGGTCGACGCACGTACGAGCGACCGAGGGAGTCGTTTCTTCTTCTTCTTTTTTTTTCTTTTCTTATATATAGGTGTATGGGAGTGAGAGAGAAGTTACGGTTTTTTAGAATGGTGCGCTGCGCGGCCAGTGACTTTTTGGCGGAGGGGTAATACGGGTGTAGGTGTATTTTTTTTTTTCGAGGATGATGGGAGGGATAGTGTATTGATATAGTGAATGAGGATGAGAAAGTGATTTACTTCGGAACAATGTAACATAAGATAAATTGTAATTTTTCTGTTTGTGACGTTTTTCTATTGGTTTTTCTATAAGGATGATTTTTATTTATTTATATATACCACCGACTTGTTCGTAAAAATACTTTATTATCGATTTTTACTTCAATACTTAAATACTGTAAATTTTTACAGAACAAAAAAATTGTGTATTTTCAATTTTACTGAAGATTATCTTATCGTCCAGTAAAACTAAACATTACGAACAACCCATACGTTACACACTTTATTATTCCGAATGACCAAAACATGACATACAATTCCTTTACCACACCATTAATGTTTTAACAAAATTCCATACGACCATTCGACAGCCCGCCGCTGTCTCCCAAGCACGCACCATAAGTATACGCGAAAGTTTCATAAACCGAGTCGCCGCTCTTAAAAATAGAATCTAGGTCGTGTATTACGCGCGCGCTCCTAAACCACCGTGATTCACGCTGTCGACTATATACTTATCCACGGAGAAGGAGGAGGATTCGTTTCACTTTCTGAAATGGGCAGAAAACACACTGCGCACACGCCAAGGACCTCGCGTTCTATCGCTATCCCATATTATATACACCTCTCTACAATCGCATGTATACGCTGCACAAAAAAATACACTCGTCGCGCCGAAAATCACGCGAATAATCGCCTATTCCATGATGCACCATCTTCCCCCCTCCTCCTCCACGTGCATGGCTGAGCACGTGCGCGTGAGAGACAGATAGAGAGGAGGAAACGAGGGGGACCGCGACGACGCACGCATGTGTGTGTAAGTACCTGCGCGTGTGTGGTTCTCGACTGAGCGTCCTTTTCCCACGCGAAAAGCCCAGCGGGGAAAAGGCCGCGCGACAGCAGGTTGTTGTTGTAGGGCTCTGCCGATGAGTATATATAGGTTTGATAGGAGAGATTTTTTTTATATATACATGCCCGCGGAGTAGCTTATAAGGAGGGGGACGAGGAATCGAAAGTCGGTATAGGTGATGGAATATATATTGTATTCACGTAAGGGGGCGGGCTTGGATGCGTGCGCGTGAGGATTTTTGAGGGGTTATACATATATATACGCGCGTTTCTTTGTCTTTTTGGGCGAGAATAGAGTGGGGAGTTGTAGGAATTCCGGTGGAGCGGTATGTGCTTATGCTCCCGGTGTTCATTGAACTTTGAGCGCTATAGAGCTGAGATCTTTTTCTTTTTTTGCTTTTATATATCGATTAGAGTATTATCTCGGCCTTTAATTACGTTGATAATCGATAGTTTTTAATCCTTACCTTATATATACGTTTGAATATGAGTATAGATGTTTAGACGCCGGATTATAGCGATAGAGCCTATAAGTGTTAAAATCAACCAGCCGCATTAGACTTAACCGATTGCTAGCACCAAAGCAAAACTTAATTCTTCGAAAACAAGTCGCCCACTATATTATATACAAACGACACAGCGACACCACACCGCATCATCGTAAAAATCTCGTGGAATTAAAAGCATCGTCGACCACTTTTCCTTATCTCCCCGATGTAAGTATATATGAATAATTAAAGAGATACTGAAAAAGAATGAGACCGCGTATATACCGCTGCGCCGATAAGTTATATGGCAATAACGCGCCCGCGAGGTATCAGGCGGAAGAAAGAGAGACGGCGAAAAATCGCGTCGTGAAACGAGGTTGACATACACTCTATGCAAACGAGAGAGAGAGAACCAGCTGCGCGCAAGTGCGTAATCGGGACGGCGCGAGCGAGCGCGAATCGATTTGTCCGGAGTATGTAAGTGTGCTGCAGGTTGTCGAGTGTGTGCGTCGCGGGAGGAAAGAGAGAGGGAGAGAAAGAAGAGGATGTTGACCTTGAGCATGGAAATTTCGCGGTCGGGTGAAGTCGAGAGGAGAGAGATAAGACGCGCGCAGGTATTGGTATTATTATATGAGGTCAATGGAAAGTGCGCCGATGTGAGAGAGTGTTTTCGCAGTGGTGGACTATATTGGCATGATTCTGGGTACGTACGCGAAAAATGAAGTTTTCAATGAATGTGTACCCGTTGTAAAAAGAGTTGTTAAAAACACGTTAAAATAATTCGATAACGTTGTTCGCGATTGACTTTACAAGTTCGTCGAATTAAATTAGACGATCGAAAAGGCTCGAAAGTCAGATGTATATATACTAACCGCTAATACCTCTTGAAAGTACAAATTATATAGACGTCAATCTGAAAACTTTCTTTGTTGCATGTATACACATGAGCCACAACAATAAACACGTAAAGAATTTTTATAAAGTACGAATCCGCAGGTGCCATCAGCAATTGCGAGTGCCGCAATTATACGAGGCTCTTTTCCCTCAGTACAATGTAATCACGATGTGTTGCACCATTATATGCGCGGACAAAACGATCTCTCAAATACCTACTGTACTACGAGTTAATATGTATATATTATGTGCCACTCTCTTTTCTTCGCTCGCCTTCTTATAGTCCCGTCTTGGAGCACAGCGCTGCGGACGAAACCATAGCCGATTTCACTTGCTGCTCTAATGAGAGTTAGACTAACGAGAAGACTCTCAACACATTTATATATATATGAAAAAATATATATACTTATATGAGAAACCGCGCGCTATCATTTACTTTAGACCGCGCCATTGATTTAATTGTATTTTGATTGAATTCGAAGGAGTAATAATAATAACCCGATAATCCCACGGTAGGATCATCATCATAATCGTTATCATCGTTCGGCAATCATCGCGCGTTACGGATAAACATCGGCCAAGGTCGCGCGTGCTACACACATGTATATATTATATATATAAGCGGCGAGAGAAAAGGCTTTAAATAAATGGTTATGTGTATGATGTATATATACATGCGGGCGGACGCACACCCGAACGCCGACTAATTGCTTTCATTATTATTACTCTCTAATACGCGAGGATCGGAGATTTTTCTTGCACGTGTGAATAAGGATATAATATGGTGGCAGGTGAATAAAGTCATGTATAGATAGCAGGATCTGTGTGTGTTACGTTTTTAGGCGGGATTATTCGATTGTTTGGTTTCGGTTTTAATTGGTTTTTAAGTATACATTCTTTTGGATATTGAATAATGTGAAAAAGCCTTATAACGATGTAATTGATCTGATGATATATCTCGACCGGTGCTGGAGTGAAATTCCTCTAGCAATTTGATATCGGCTTTTATTACCGTACACAGTATTAATCAGGCACTTGCAAATTACAGTTCGTTATTATGGAGATATACACATATAGATTACAAACCTTTTATACAAAATATAAGGAAAATCGCTTTTGTAATTCCATTCCAATGGAAACCAAGCGCGCGCCAATGCTAATCCCTCGTAATAGCCCAATAACGGGACCTATATATACCACACTGCAACCTAACCAAACCTTCCATACGAGTATATGTATATAATACACGCACGCTTTACCAGCATCCAACAACTACACCTCGAGCCTTCGCAAAAAGCGCGAAATAATAGAGCAATTCTAACCCTATATAACCATACCACCACCATCATCCCCTCAGGCGCGTATATAATTATTTTCATGGCAAAGCGATACGACCACCCAGCGATATATAACCCGATGAAAGCTCGCCGCGGAATAAAAGACGCGAACACCAGAGAGAGAGAGAGAGTTGAAGAAATATACGTATATACACGCGCATGCTTTTTATATATTAACATGCGTATATAAGCGCGAGCAGAAAACGAGTCCTTTCACGGGAGAGAATATAATGTACCGTTATATTATACGCGCGCGCGCGCGCAGTTGCTGATGCACACACAGGCGCGGCCATTCAGCGCGAGCTCTTTCTCGTATATATATATGTATATAGCTTGCCCCTCCCCCACCAGCATCATCATCACATGGCCGCGAGGAGACACGCATGTGCGCGTACGGCTGGATTATATACGCTGTGTTTGTGTGTGACCGCGCGCATGCATTACCGCGATGCGAGATATCGAAAGAGAGAGAGAGAGAGAGATGCTGCGTTGTTCAAATGCGCGCTGTCACAGCTGCGAAGAGGAACTTCTATTTTTGTGCAGGCCGATGAAGAAGATTGTAAAGTTCAGGATTTGGTGGCCGAGATGTCTGTAAAGTTTTCTTTGGGGTTGTTGTTTTTTTACCGTAAGTCGACTTGAAGAATCTTGGAAACATAATTAATTTTTTACGATAAAATGCGTTCGGACATTCAAGAAGAAAAAAAAAAAGTTTATAATACATTACACCCAGCCATAACGAATGACTATATTAATAAATTTCTGATCAAGAATGCAACCTCAGTTACCACATTCTCTTCCGTCCATTCGCACACTCTTATACGGGGCCCCTCACCTCATGTTTACGATCCTACTGAAATCCCTCAGCGGATTTTCGATTATACGCGGAAAGCCTCGTGTATAGTCTCGCGTACTGCATGAGAGGCTAAATATTTGAAGGCAGAGTCATGCATTAGACGCACGATCGCGGGAGATGCGAAGTTTCACGCTCGTGTCCGCTATTTTGAGGCGGAGAGAGAACGGCCAAGAGGCTAATAATGTTTTGGAACCTTCAAAACGGCAGTCAAGTCCAGTACGATCCAGAGCTACAGCCTCGCGCGCGCTTAGTGTGTACTTCAGCTGTTGCTTTCTATAAATATATTAAGTATACTGTGCATGAGCGCGATGGCTCGCGCGAGACATCACGCGCGTACGTGGAATACAATTGAGGGAGATGTATATTTTCAGCTTGAGTTTAATTAGGTATTGCTCGAGGTGTCGTTCAGTGCGCGAGATATATAGATTAATATTGTTGCGTTCGTATGGTATATTATAGGGTTCATTTAAGGTCGATTGGTCGTTGTGTTAATTATATGAGTGAATTCAAACGACTTTTTTATAGAAAAATTTAACTAGATGTGTAGTTTAAAATATTTAATATTCTCAGAAATAATAATCAAGATATGAATATTAAACCAACCGCCATTTAAATTGTCTTAAAATCATCATTCTCACCCGTTATAACTCGGATGACAAAAAAATCGACGATTTCTAGTTCAAAATGCTTTAACGAACAGTTTTACACCCCAGAACCCCAAGCTGCATCTTCCCTCTAACCGTGAGACTACCCCCCATTTCCTTCCCCGTATTTTCCACATCCTCTTCACTGTATTATACCGAAAATCACAAACACATACAGGATTTTCAAGCAGCGGGAGCAACATCAGTAAGTGCGTATAAGCTGCAGGCGACAGAAAACGTGCGCTCAAGCCGGGGCACACGTGTGCTGCCAGCCAGCGAGCGCGAGGTTTCCGTTTTCCCCCTTGCCGAAGATGCTCGCCTGCCTGCCTGTTTCTCTCGTTCGCGCGTGTGTGTATATATGAGGAGCAAAAAGTTACCCAAGAGGAGCCAAGTGCCTTTTCCCTCTCTCTTTCTTCAGTGAGCTGACTTGGCGGACGGATGGAGGAGACGAGATCGAAGCCAGGGATCGTTTCGAGAGTTTTAATATGTCTATAGTATAGAGAGAGAGAGATTTTTTGGAAGATTGAAGGAGAGAAGTGGTTTTTAGATAAAGCAGTTTTGGTAAATGAAAAATTAAGATTATAATTGTTTTAAGAAGCGCGTGATGGGCGAGACTGGCGATATCTTTGGCTTTCGCGTCGGATATATGCAGTAATGAGAATATTTACAGTATATTTATATAAATAACGAAAAAATAGTAAATTGGAATGTTAACAAACTAGAACGATATTGACGACTGTAAATTATAATCTTAATATAACCTGACGATAGTCTGGTTTATTTCCCATTGATATAAAAAGAATCATGGATATTTTCAACCTCTTTCTCGGTATGCGAGAAATTTAATTAAATCTCTCTCACGAGCGTTCTCTGCCCACGAGCGTTAATTTAACCGAACTCAATATAGCGATCTATACTGACGCGATTGAATTTCAAACTTCCCTTCTATCAACCGTCAACTATTATCAACGCGCCATCACAAGCATTTATACCACCATTGTACAGAATGTGAAATGTGAAACAAATTTTACAATATTATTTTTCCTTCTTTTAGAACAGCGTGCGAGACAGTCGCGCCGGCTAATTCACACGTGCTCAAAGCAGCAGCCTCTATATACTCGAGAACGCGAGGGAGAGGAAAAGAGAGAGCGAAGGCGTGCGTATACAATATAGGGGCGCCGAAAAGCCATCGTATATGCGTGCCCGGTATTTTCTCGGCTGCTTTGCGGGAGAGCGAGATACGTGTGTGCGTACGTATGGATATACGTGCGTGTAATCGGCGTGGGATCAGGGCTCGTTTATATGGGAACTTGTGTGTAGTTAGGTAAATCGCTGGGGTATGGTAAAATGATTTAGTTTTTTTCTTTTTTCGTATAGAAGGGAGGTCAGTAGTACACTATAATCTATCATTTTTCAATTAACCAATAGCATAAGCATTATGAAATCCTAAAGGCAACATTCTACGTTTCGCAAACAATATAAGAATTAAAAAAAAAAAAAAATGTAATATGTATAAGTAATATATTGGTGAAGCCATAACCAATACGGCCCGCACGTGGTTTCCGGCTAATGCGGCAATTGCCGACACGAGTATATATACATAGGCGTATACACATCACGCTCCGCTCCGAGCGTAATTGTAATTACATTTCGTGCACCTTCGTCGATTCATTATCTCGCTCTCGTTTTACAAATTCGACGACTGCGAGGAGCTGCTAGATCGGATCGGACCCTCGTTAAATGCAAATTTGCAGTGCATTAGAGACACAATTCGTCGTGTTTGTGTATCGATGGGATATATTTGAAAGTATTAGCGTTAATCTAAATATAATGTAGGTATAGAACCGTGAGCCTGATCGACCTGATAAATGAGAAAAATTGTGTCTATAACAACAGTATATCTATTAAATTTATCTAATTTGTCTCGTATAATGCATTCTGACATTATCAACGCATCAACTTATATACCAATAAAATTGATCATTATTCTGTTTCGCACGAAATTCATTACTGCATCGTAACTGAAATAAAGCCATTTCCTATACCACCAACACTGCATAAACCTCGAGAAGAAGAAGAAAAAAAAGCCGCGCGCGTGAAAAAATAAAAGAGGATTGTACGAAACGCAATGCATGACGCAAAGTTTAAATAGAAATAAAGGATCGTCGTCGCGTGTGTGTGTGTGGCATCACGACCTTAACAAGCCAGACTTCCTCCTGACTCATTATATCGTCAGGCCGCGCAGCGACTAAGCTTTTCGATCATCTCCAGCTTATTTTACGTATATACAATACAAGTATACTCGTGTCTATTGATCAACCTATCTCTGTAATTGAAATTTTACGACTATGCGCTACGTTTGCACATTTTACATAATCGCGTAAACACGCTTACATAATGTATCTCACCATCCGTACATACATAACGCGTGCGATACATGTACAATCGCATCGACACTGGACTGCATCATTTTCTCAAAACCGCCGCGCGCGCACCATCTTAGTAGTTTATCAATTAATATTCAATCCAGATAAGCGCGCGAGAACGTTGGGAAACGTCTCGGCTTGTTTCAATTAGATCGTTATATTATATACGCATGCGCACGCGCGGCTATATAAGTATGTATGCGTGTGCAGTATAACAGCTGTTTTCATCGCGCGAAGATTCCACCCGACGTCGGACGGCCGCGCAGAGATAAACCCGTCTTTCATCGCGAAGAAGCGCGCGCGAAAAACTTATTCTGGCATGCGCGGCCTGTGTTTTTGCATCACTCGTGTGTGTGTGCAGAGTATACGCGCGGGATAATCGCGCGTTAGCCTACATATTAATTATATGTTATTGCAGAATAATTATGTAATTTTTGAAATCTTGGTCGTTGGCTGTGAACCGTATTCGAATAGGACACTAATATATTTAGCGTTGTATTTTTGATTTAATATTGTATTGAGTTATACCGATTTTTTACGATAAATATTATCGAAAGCCAAACCGACATCATCGACGGTATTTATATACATCACAAGCCTGCGCCACCGAATAACAGCGTCCGCATTCCTGAACTCCTCGCAAACAAATTTCGAAATCCGGAACACAAACTGTACATCGGCCGCTCTTTCTTGGTGAAAAAAAAAATAACACTTGAAAATTCGACCAGAAAAGTCGAAGGAAAGAAAGAAAGACGAACATGGCCAGCAAGGACGTTTGGTGGCTGTAGCGCGCGCCGTCTTCTTAGGCTGCGCCGAGGGAGAGAACGAGCTGAAGCAAGCCGCGGGTCAGCTCGGTCATCGGCCCTTCAAGGGCCACGGGAGGGATGAGCTACGTGCGTGTGTTTGCCGCTCGTCGTGTGAGTGCGTTGGATGCCGAGAAACCGAGAGTGAGGCGACTGCTGGGATATATAAGTACTATAAGAGAGCGGACGAGAAGAAGAGAGAGAGAGAGAGAAAAGACGCAGAGCGGGTATATACCGCGAATGTGGAGCAAAATTTGAACTTCGTGACTAAGTGGCGACGGAATTATGCACTTTGCCGGGAATGCGCGCTGGAATTTCTTTCGAAATGATATGAATAAAGTAATCGTGGAATTATATCGGAGGTTGTTGTAGTTTTGTAATGGGATATATGGGATTTGAATTTTATTGAAATAAGCTTTTCGAGGAATAATAATATAGTTCTTTTTTATATAAAACGTGTTGAAAATCATATTTGTACTGTATTATAATTATGGGATAAAGTTTTAAAGATGAGCCTGAAACGTGCGGTTAAGATAAAAATAAATGGCGAAATGTATAAGTGAACGCAGATATTCCGTTGTACAAAAATGCGGCTGAAAGTATATTCTGAGCACGAGAAATGAGGAAAAAAAATGCCAGTCATCGCTGAAAACGTGAAAACATATAAAATTCAATTTTCTGGGGTAAAAAAATAATTCCCGTGCCAAGTTTATTTACAAATTTTGTCATTCTTTTTTTTCTCTTGTTAATGCGCGTGTTTTGCTTTCAAAAGAAGCACGACAAAATGATTCTCACTCTACTACACTTTTATACAGCACATTTCAATGCAAAATATGAGGCAACAAAATATTGCTCAACCACGTACATACAGCTGAGCCTAAGAAAAAAATTCAACTTACTTATCGATGACCACATACACATTGTCAAAGAGATTAAAGATGCGAGTACATACCTGAAACAGAAAAAAACAATTATCTCATTAGCAATAATACTCGGTATATTTTGCGAAAAAATAATACAAAAATCACATTATACAACAATACTCAATAACTCATCCGCAACACTTCCACTCGCCGCATTCATATTATAGAGTCCGCGCATATTTTCCATATATACTTATATACCGAGAAAGAAGAGACGCCATGACGATGAAGAAACGGACACATCACTCGTGTGTAAGAGTACAGCGATGGGAGGAAGATGTGAATTTGCGTTAATTTCTTCTTCCACTTGAGAATCAGCCGCACGAGCGCCCGCAAGATTCCGCGCGCTGCGCAACTACACTCGAGCGCTGACTTTGATGTGGGCGACTTAGCTACAATGCCGATTGTTACGTCGACCATTTGAATGGGCCGCGCGTGGGGTATATGTAAACGCGACGTGGGGCGAATTCGCGATAATCGAATCGATGAATAAATGTATTTTCTTCTTTTATTGTATTCCGTTACACATGACTCTATACGAACTCATGATATATACATAATTCCGTTCATTGTCAAGTGTACATCAACTGCGACATCCCTGCATTCAATTACCAATCCCTATATATACATCGTAAGAAATATTCCAATTCTCTCCCATAGTCCGGAGTTTATCCCCGCGCGACGACAACTACGACATCCGTCGAAATCACGGCTAATATAACGCGCTGAGAGCAAAACGGACGAGTATCTGTGCAACTTCTGCGCTCCTTTCCTCTGTCTCTCACTCTCGCAAGACACACACGCCGTCGCGACGAAGACGTCGACAGCACAATGCAAAATCCGCCATTCTGAGCACGAGCGCGCGCGGCTGGATGATGATTCACCACTGAGAATTCGAAAACGTCATCGGGTTGTATACCTGTGCGATCAGCGCGGTATAGACTAACACTGATGGTTAATTCTTACAGGGGTTCGGTACATATATATAGATTTAGACGTATATAAGAGGGACAAGAGTATCACAGGGAATATGTCGCGGAATGTCCGGCCATTATTGTCCGGTTCTCTCTCTCTCACATCATGAATGTCGATCGCGCGAGACAGAAAAATAGCGAGCTGCCATATAATGCCACGCCTCGTCGCGGGGGAATACTGGTTTCAAGTCGCGCAAGCGTGTGCGTAAAGACGGTGTACATAATGGCGCGAGAATGACTGAATTCCTTATTTTAGAAGTCAAGCCTGGATTAAGCACGCGCGTGGTACTTTTGTATCGGAGAGTTGATTATATAGCGAAAAAATGAATCATCGCGAGTGTCGGTTGCGATTGGTCGACGGGGGAGTTTGCGAGATAACGGTTACGTCATAGCGCACGCGGTTAATGCGTTTATGGCGCGACGATATTCTTATGATCGAGCATCACCGTCGATTTGAATATATACATATACTCGCGGTGAGACAGGCGCAAGATGTCACGGAAGATATATGTTCCTTTATTTTATATCTAATGTAATTGAATAATTTTCATAATATACTCGAAGAACTAAATCATTCGTAGGTATTAGGCGTCTTAATTTATATTACAAGAAGTATGCAATGAGGAATGCTAATTCCGACGCGTTATTATTTTATTTGGCTATTATTACGCACACATGCGGGAGAGAGTTGCGTATAATCGCTCCATTGATGTACCATTCAACTTCCACATTATACTTCGGATATATACACACGAGCGCGTGTCTATATTTATGCTAACGATCCGGCGCACACTATATGTATATATCCTCGGTACACCTGAGAATGCACGAAAAAAAAAGGCGTACACATAAAGCGTTGCGTAACACGCGCAAAAAATCGCGGGTAGAGATACACTTACGAGGCGACCGTGTAACGTTCATTATCACAACTCGCGGTAGCTATACAATGGGCTCCACGCGCGTGTTTTGCATGTGAAAGGATCGCGATGATGGGGGAAGAAAAAAAAGAGGAGGAGGAGGATGAAGACTTTGTCGAGGATGTATTCTTATTAGTGGTTTTTCGGTTACGCGTGAGTAAGATATGGGATATTTTTATATATCAATAGCGGGGATAAAGAAGCATGGTGAACAGAATGGGCATACGAGAGGTGGGTAGGAGGAAATTTGTTACAGCGCGGTGATTTTTTATGCTAAATTTTTTATTGTAGAGTGTGAAAGGAGCGGGAGCGACGCTTTGAATTATAACTTTTCATTACTGGGTATTTATAGAAATTGTAAACTTTTCCTCTATGCTGTTTTACGAGATGCAAAAGATGTATATATACCATAACCATAACCAAAGAATATCGAGCTCAACGTCGTCATTTTTCACTATGAATTGTATAATTAAGTTTCAAGGATATAATAATCATTATAATTAAAGTATCAATGGTTGCACAAAGAACTAAGAAATTCAAATATAACTATTCGAAAAATTTGATATAATATAAGAAGATTCATCAAACCATCCTAATAAAAATAAACTTTTCAAGTACACGTATAGGTAAAATCGGTATCACTGCCCTGTTCCTCCATCTCCTATTATACCGCGGCGCAAGTGTGCCACAGACATATCTACACACAGCGGAGAGCCCTCTCTTTATACTTCCACACTAGCTGCGCAGACTCGCGAGAAACCGAACCTCAAGAGAGCCTGCAGCCGACCAGGGAAGGATAATCGCGGGAGTACACGAAGCAAGCATACAGATACCCACGCGGCCATCTCGCTGGCGCGCTGCGAACCTCCGTGCAGCTATATCCTTTTAGGGCGAGCCGCGAGAGAAGGTGAGTGCGTATTATAGAGTAGAGAAAGGTAAGAGCTGCGACGACATGGTTTTCCGTTCGGTTACAGGGGAAGGGGGACACGCCTGCGATTAACCGGGCATGGAAGTAAATGTATATACACGCGAGGATAGCCACCATGCGTGTGTTGATACGTATTTTGGAATTTTAGTGAATTATGGTTGGGATGAGTGATAGGATTGTTTCTTTGGGGTTGATAGCGGCGATATTGGATTTGGTAGTGTTTCGGTTATTGTTGATTTTCAAACATGGTTTATTTTGAGAATATGTAAGATTTTGTGCATGTACAGTTGTTGATGAAGCACCGAATGGTTTTGCAAAATTGAAAAAGAACATACGTTGTGCTGAACCGGGTTTAATTTATCTTGTAATGTGATATATTGAATTTTCTTTATACGTTCACTCAATAAATTATTCGCGTTTTACGAAACACAGCTGTTTATATTATATTTACTATAGGAAAATCGAAAAGAAAAGATCTATTGACGATTGTCCGATTTATCATAGACTGATCGAGACAGGATCCCACGTGTGCATTCAACATTGCGACACCTCGCGACTTTTATGTCAATACACGCATTTATAGCAATTGACAAAAACGCTTAGGACTCAACATTATCTCAAACAGCATCGAACAATCTAACATATATATATTAAGATACACGTCGAAATTAATTAATACCACATCATATTATCGGCAAATCAAAACCGAAGATCAGATGTTATCAAACGCGATAACACACCGAGTATTTAACAGCCTCTTAAACGCACTTTTACGAATCAAAATCCATAAAAAAAAACTTATCCCTCAAAAAACCAACATCTCCCACTATATACAAACTTCGGAGAATTCTTACATTCATTTTTATATCGGGCATATAAACGTCGCCCTGTCGCCACCGCCGCCACGGGTTCGTTGCTCGGGCGGGCGCGTCGAGGGGAAAATAAAAAAGTCCCGTGTTAAAACGAGGCGCAGGCAGACGACGAGAGGGAGAGACAGAAGCCGAAGATGCAGGAGAAATAAAAATAGCCGAGTGTCGCTACAGGGATGAGACGACGACACACGCGGCGAAAGTGCCATATATATGAAGTTTTCTTTCCCTATCGTCCGTGGAGAAAGGTGCCATGTGTTTTCGTCGTTTTACAGTCAAGTTATTAAGTGCTGCTGCGCGTAGTTTTCGATATATTTTCAATTCGAATGTGGAACTTGGGAAAACGATGGTTGATTAATCGGCTAATTATATAGTTTGTTTGATTGGCTTGTATAGCTATACGTTTTCGAATGGTGCTTATTCAGTGGAAATTAATGGAAACCGGCCTATACGATTAGAAAGTGAAATTTTCGAAACCCAGCATCATAATTTAATTTAAAATCAATGTAACTCGATAGTGAAAATGATTCTGATTAGAGCGCTCACAGCCATTTGTTTACATTATTATAACAGATATCCATCAGTTTCTCATTTACTCTCCACATTTTCCAGAGCTGTGCGCTATTCACCTGCCCTACAATACCACCACCAAGCAAAAAAAAAAATCATCCTTCGAAGCGCACCTCGCCTCCTCTAATACTCGCATCCTCCCCTCGAGCAACTCTCCACCTTGCCAACTTCCTCCTCTGCATACCTGCGCGCATAGCATCGCCGAGCCTATATGGCGACTATATACTCCCCTCTTGCTCTCTCATACACACACGCGCGAGACTCTCGGCAAAAAGACGCGCGCAGAAGCTTTCCTCTTCTTCGCGGCGTGCGCGCACCGAGCCTCTCTCTCTCATGAACGAAGAAGCAAGAGAGAGAGACAGCGAGCCACCGCCGAGAAGTCAAGCAACGCCATGTACACACTTATATATACCTACTCGCCGGCTCTCGCGGAGGAAAAGGAATGCGGTCGCGTTGGTGGGGCGAGTATATAAGCGAGAGAGAGAGCTGGGGGGCGAGTGAGCTCGCGCGCAAGGACGGGGGCACGAGAGGAGCCGAGCAGCAGTAGGTATGTAAGAGAGAGGAAAGGAGACGACGACTGAGAGAGAGAGAACGGGAACGACGCGCCGAGAGGAATAAGAGGAGAGGACTTTAATTCGTACGAGAGAGGACGCGCGTGTGTGTACGAGACCGGCTACTTTTCATTATTTCAGCGGCCGTAATTCACGCGGAGGATAATGATGAGCGTGTACGATGGCTCGCGGACCGCGTGTGTATGGGTTGGGCAAGGAGACGTGGCATGAGGTAGTTTTTCGATTGGCGGGAATCCCGATCATGTTAGAGGTATATATTATGGGATATATACCAAGGTGGAGCGAGAAATCATTTGATAACGATCTCCGAAGATGTATAAAGTGGAAGTTATATATACGCACTGTTATACTGCCGTAGGTTAATATACCGTTACGCGCGTGTCGATAAAAAAAAAATACTATCACAATGGAACGAACCAAAATTTCGCACATATATAGAAGTTAATCGGTAGGAAACACGACTACCGATAAGAACGTTGACGTTGCGGCGGCGGCGGCACGACTGGCACGAGCGAAGAGTATATATTTCTTATATACTCACTACGCATCGTGCATCAGCTTGGCGTAAACCGCCGAGCAAAATGTTTACATGTTGCATAATTCTGCACCGTCATTTTCAGCAATTACAAAATATTCGACTCGCACTGAGTACTTTTCGTTTACAATTACAGTTAAATTACCAAGCGGTATAGGAGGGTAAATAATACACGTCGCGGTCTATATATATACAAAGAAGTGAATTATTTTAAAATATACAGTTAGATTGATAAATATATAAACGGAAAAATAATTATTTTTCTAAAAATAGTGCGTATATTATCGACAGCAATAACGCGAACTTTATTACTGTATTTTTATGTGTCCTTGACTTTAAAATCCGTTTATATTTTACCAACGCTAATTGTCAAGCCGAAATATTTTCCGGTGTGTCAGACACGCAACGATCCCCGATAAATTCCTATATACCTGCCGCAACACGCTAAAGAACCTGAGGAAAATTCGTTACTATATACCCCACTTGTCGAATCCAAAGCCCTTCTTGAGAGAGGAGAAAAAAGCCGACTCGACTGTTATTGTGACAACGTTTGGAGAGAATTTTCGTCCCCTTCGGTGTTAAATATCCGGCTTTTAAATATATATACCTGGCTGCAGCTCCATCTCAAAATAGGATTGTCCTAAAGAAGAAAGTATAGAAAACGAGGGCCTTTGTCGTTCCTCAGAGGGGCCGATGGTGTGAATGGCCCCCACGAAATTCTCATTGTTGCGAGAGCAGCTCGCACGGCTGACTGATTCTCTCTCTTGCAAAGTAATTAGGCTTAAACGATTCGCGATGAGACTCTGCTTTTGTGCGTCCGCGCGCGTGCGGGGATGGTGAAGTGGCGTCGACTTCGAACGACTTTTTGAAAGGCGCCGTGAAAGCATGAGACAGAGCGCCTATGAGATTATTGGATTGTCGTCGCTGTTTAGGCATCCGCTCATCTAACAAACATCTATCCGATCACAGGAAAATTCCTGCACAGCGTGATCGGTCTGTCGGTCACGATCGTTGCGCTCTCCGTTGGCAAAAGCTTCGAAATCGATTACAGTGAATTATGCAAAGCTTCTGAACTCACTCAGCAGCAATGATAAAAACCGCAAACTACATAGTTATACTATGTGATGCATTCCTGTGGCGCCTGCGCCGACGAAATTGTTTTCGACGTATAAAAGGGAAGAGAGATGTGACGCAAACGTTAGCCGCCATCATAGATTGTTTCAATGTATATAAAAAAGCGATTTTTCGGTAACTTAACGGCGACCGTTTAAACCTTTGCGAGAAAGACGGGGAGAAAGAGTATATAGAATAACCTTTCACAATGTATGGCTGGCGCGCACGCGATGTGTGTGACGCGCGAGTGGAGGCCAATTACATAAAGTCGAACGACCGATTATTGCCGAACGGACCGCCGCGATGCATGTAACTCTCTTATACGTATATATAATATACTTACGTGTGCGAGGCGCGCGAGAGGAAAGTGCAACGGCACCATCGCCCCGTATATGTGCAAATCTCATCAAAGATGCGATAAAACCCGAAATCACGATTTGAAAAATTTTTTTCGAGCACACCTTTGGGGCTCGGGTTTTCTTGTTTATTATGGTATATAAAATGAAAATCCGCAGTTATATTGCGACAATCAAGTGGACTACTTTTTCTAGCACAACTTCTTACTTTTTTAGAAAATGTCAAAAAATGCTTTTCTCTTCAAACCTCAGCCATTTAGCCCAAGATTGATCTACTTTAAGTTTCCAAAAAGAAATTAAAACTATAGAAAAAGGGCTTTAATTCCTTTTTAATTAAAAAATGATGATTCCTTCAAAAGTTACAAGGGTTTCAAG
>UXGD01002079.1:0-28630 GCA_900474315.1 Torymus auratus
ATACTACGGATTTTTGTTGGTAATCAGTTGACCACACCCCTTTCTCTTCTTTTCTTACCTTAAAATATTAGAAATTGTCTATGATAATTGAATCTGTTGAAAATTTTTTTTTTAATTCTAGTAGAATCAAGACCAACTTGCTTTTCGTAAGTTATAGATTACTCCTTCCATTAAAATAATTATCAAATCTTGAATCGTTTATCATTACCTTAACGTATAACCAAGTTACATTATTTACGAGGCCTTTTCTAATATTTTATAATGAATAGGTATAAAATAAAGCTATGATTTTGTTTATAATTTTAACCAAAAACAACACCATCAGCTCGTAAAAAATCGATACCAGCCCAAAACCCCTAAAAACTCTCTACCTCCGCACGTAGATGGAACTGCTGGTAAAACGCCTGTACATATATATATACACCGAGCACGTAAAACTGCCGCACCCCATAACACCTCGGAAAAGCATCACATTCGACCTTCGGATCTAGGCGAGCGATTCGCGCCGGCGACGCGAGCTGTTCCCGAGATAATCCGCGCGTGTGATTATCGAGTTTCACGCTCGTTACGATAGGTATATACCTACTAGTACTTGCACAGGACGCTCGCCTTCACGCTTAAAGTACCGAATGTCGGGGCGAGTGTAACTACATGCGCGTAACGCTGGCTTTAGAGTTATAGGGTCTCGCTGACGCGCGTTAAATTGAAATCGTTAATGTCTTCTCGATGGGAATTTGATGGATCGTACGAATTGAGTTATGGCCGGCTGCTGTCGTCGAATTGGTATTGGGGCATATCGTTGCGAATATAAAAAATTAATGTGAAAATTCTTCAATATATGTTGGTTCAAAATATTCTTATGACTTTTAAGTTTTAATTTGATCCATATGTTATTTGAGGTCAAGAAAAAACAAGAATCAAAAATCGTTATAGATTGCTATACAATTATCATCTGTATTGAAACAATTAAGTATAGTCTTTTGGTGATAAATGAATATATGTCTATACCAATTTACTCGAATCAATTTATTGAACTCACGTAAATAATCGTACAATAGGTATACACAATCTAAAATTCATTAACAAGCTTGAATATTGAAAATGCTTGAAATGCTGTAAACGAGCGTTCATTTCCTCACGGTCGGAAACAAATATTTCATAAATGGCGCATATAAAAACGTCGAAATAATAGAGTGGGCAGAAAAAGTACGAGCGAAGTGCGCTGGTGGGCCATACATACATACCCTATATATATATATATACCCATAGCCCCCGACAAAAGCATCGGGACACATCCCAGTGTTAGAAATCAACGGGGCGTAAAGCCCACTTCCCTTGCCACCTTTTTTTCCTCTCTCTTTTTAACTATATACGTATACCCGCCGTATGTTTCGCACCGTCACAAATAAAAAGCGTCACTCGAAAAACTACCTTTAGCATGCTTTTTGTAGAAGCTTTATGGGGTGCCGAAGTTTTCTTCTTTTCTTCGTACGGAAAATATATTGTTTAGTGTCCAGAATTCGGTATATAAAAGCAATTGAATTTTTTATTCAACCTAGAATTAATAGTATATAGGTGTGCGGACACGTATATATTTATAAGGGAATGTCGGAGCCATTACAGATTTCTACGTAGAATTGTTCATTATCTAATTTATGTTTTTATTTTTATGTTTATAAATTGCTCCTGTCTGTAGTTCAATAACAGCAAATGCCAGGCAAATTATCAAAAGCGAATAATAGTCAAAAGATAAATAAATGATTCTATTTTTTGTAGTTAAGTCGTTTAATAATAGAATGAAAAAATTAAAGCACTTCCGAGCAATTTCCGCAACGTGTCTGTTGATATTTTGAAGCGCAGACTGTAAGCTTTTATTTTTACTTTTGATTAAACTTATATGTAAAATTCGTTTTTATTTTAGTTAGAGATTATTGTTTAGATGTCACTTCTCTTTATTAATATCCTCAAACCTCTAATCTCTGTACAAGAGCCAAATCCTTACCTGTTAATCAAATTCCACATATATCAAAACCACCAACAACTAGCAATCCAATATAAACATATATTTTCAAACACACATCTCCCATTATCAAGCCGTAGCCCCTAAAAACCTTCCATTACCAACACTCAAGAGCCCTCGATTACCCTCGACATCTTAAAATCCATAACTCTGAGCTCCTTCCCTACAGCCGCACAGACAGAGACACTCCAGCACGTTGATCCGTCATGTAGAAACCGCGTCAACCCCGTTTCGTACGCACATCGGCGAGTCTTACTCTCGTATACGATCCTCGAGGCTGCTACACCTTAAAAGCGTGCCGCGCGAATCGGGCCGGATTACGCGGCCCCCAGGGGAACAGAGCCCGGGTAGGGACCGACGCGCGTTATGCGCTTATACTTTGTAAGTACTCCTTTTGCGCGCTTGTTGCGCACGCGGGACCGGAGGAGAGCATATGCGGCGAGTTGCGCTAAAGATCGCCGATAATATAGACGCGTCTAAGTACGGGATGGGAGTAGAAGCTACTGCGAGTGGTAATTGAATTCTCGCTGATACGTCGCAGTAAATAGGTATAACGTGCACGTTGCGTCGATTAAAGACGATCGGGAATGTGCATTTATCAAAATGATTGATTGGCAAGAACAGAGGTATGAGGTTTGGTAGAATTATATATGATGGTTTTGCTTACTAATGTTATTGTTACTGTTGAGTTGAAATAAATCACTTCTTCGATCAATAGCCCCACGCTGCTTATTAACTTCAAGATGTATTACTATACACTTATATTTATATGATGCGCTCCCGGTAAATATACTTAATTGGCAATATACTGCGTAAAACTGCCGATAAATGTCAGTGAAACGTCGGCTCATTAATATCGTAATATACGCTTCTCACGTATAGTCGATTTCGATGAATACGCATGTATAAGGGAGGAAGAGCGAGAGAGAAAAACTATTCCAAAACAACGCATTCAATGAATTCGTAATATCTGCAGGCAGAGCGAGACTGGCTCTCGGTGATCAGCGCACACATTATCGGGATCGTAGTTTGTCTTCGCACTCAAGCACGAAAACTACGATTTAAATCCCGGGTGTGTGTATGTCCCTTTGGCCGTGACGTACTTAGGATGCACTCATACTAGGACTGCACGAGAACAAGACAATACAATATTTCTATAATTATTGACTCGCTCTTGTAAATTCTTAAAAATTAATCTCTTGACTTGGTCTTGTCAGTCAATGTGAAAAGAATTATTGTCTTGTCTTGAAATTCTTGACCATATTAGAGTTACGATATTATATTTTTAACATGGAAATGTTCTGTTGTTTACAAAAAAACAAGCATATTTAGCAACAATAATCATTCAATAATTTCTAGCTCTGCATCAACGTTAAGATTTGCCAAAATTGATGGCAAATATGAGCAATCCACAATACTTTTAACTATTGGGAACGATTTTTTGAAAGCGATTTATTACTGCTATTATATTTCCTTGCCGTGTGAAGCACGCATACTAGACTGACTTAGAGATCTAACCTGTATCACCAACCTCTTTCGCTCAAACATCCCATTAGTATAGATGGTCGTCACCAGCTACTGTCTACCGAACTTTATTGAGTTATGATTATTTCGATAAATTATTACGATTAGAAAATGTTAAGTTATTTTCAAGGCAAGACAAGATTCTTTACATTCTTGACACCACAATCTTGGTATTGTACCGAAAACTGTATATAAATATTGTATCGTATATTGTCTCGAATATCGAGACAAGACAATACCAGATCAAGATTAATCTTGCTATATCGGTGCATATATCATTTTTCAAAATAATATACTACCGTCTAATTAAGAGAATGCATTTTTGACCTAGATTTTAGTGGTAGAATACTTGATCCTCTGATGTACTGTATATCGACGGCTTAGAGGAAAAAAGCGCTATCTCGGCGCGAGCAGCAAAAAGGCGCTATCTCGGCGCGGGCTCCGAAGAAAGCGCTATCTCGGCGCGAGCAGCAAAAAGGCACTATCTCGGCGCGTCTCATTTTTCGCACTTTTCAAATGCACGTAACTTTGCACAGAATCTACCGATTTCAAAAATTCTCATATCAAATTTGAGTAGAAGATAAAAGGTTTAATTTTACTCAGTCTCCAGCCCGCGCCGAGAATGGTCCTCTTTGTATCTTAGTCTATAAGTTATTAATAAACGTCTATTTTGTTTTCCATCATGTCGTTATACCTTTATTCAACAATGTTCAATGAGTGGATATGGTTACCGCATTCGACCCATTTTACGATTTCTAACAGTAAACAGCTGAGCAATTTTGAAAAATCATGATTGTATTATGGTAACGAGATGATATATTGTTTTACAGTTTTACGCCTGGTAATATTCCTTAAGCCTTCGTTCATTTAATAATAAACTGTAGCAATACCACTTTTGCATTTGAAAAATACTTCAAGTTTAGTGAAATATTGACTTGAACTTTTTACAAATTAATACTTCAAATGTATGCTTCATCCATGAAAATTTCTTCTTTTTCTTCATCAACACAACACTCCTTACACCATCAACTCGGCAACCTTATTTGCAACTTAACGAACGCTCAATTCACGGACGAATAGAGTCGTCTTCAAGCAAACAGAGCGTGTCCGACAGTTCGCCCAGTAGTAGCATACATACACACAGTATACTCCACTCACCGCTCCTCGGCTCCTTAAATCATTGAATTCGGCTCGGTACGCTGCTCGGGGGTTTCTCGCTCACGGAGTTTCGCGTTAAATCTCTCTTGTTGGCTCTTTCGATGGATTCGGATCGCATCTCCCCACCTTAATTATGAACGAGTGGCGTGGGTCAATGGGCTCGGATCCCGTGCTCGTAGCCATAATACGAGTGGGATTTCAAGGTGGGAATAAAAATGAGCGGTGGAAGTTGCCTGATTGTTTTATAGTTGCGGGCTAGGTCGATTTTGAAGTTAACGACGTTTTTGTTATTTTTGGTGTTATTAGATGTTATAAAGATCTAAATTTATTATTATTAATTTATTGATTTTACAAAAATGTAGCACGTTTACAGGAGGTATAAGATTACGATGAAAAATTTTTGCGAAAAAGGTAGAACGAATTTATCTCCTGAGAATTCCAGAAGCTACACGCAGAAACCATTCATTTGCGAAACCAGCAGTTTTTGCTAAACCTGTTTATCTCGTGTATGTACTTTTGTGTGTTATTCTCTTTTCATTCTTCGATTTTAAGTTATTTACGGCTCCTTTCCTCGTTCTTAACGAGCTCGTAGAATAATATTTAGTTAACGATCAGAAAATTTTTCGAAATCAAGCCAATTTATTACTTATCAACCTTTCGAATGATATATTATATCTTTTACTCATTTTCATGAACATTAGTTTATAAAATGATTTATTTCAATAAGTACTGGCTGCATTACAGTTTTCTTTACTATTTAAAGTTTAATCTTAACATATACCGACTAGTACCGTTTTTTTACGCGCATTGCTGGATATAGAACTGACACATTAGCTAATGGCACCATAAAACGTTGGTATGAAACATCGACACATTTACTGTGAAGTAAAAATTTACAAGGTAAGAGCACCTTCATAAATCTACTTTGATCCTTCCATAAAGGATTCTTTATAGCATCGAATGATGTTCCTTTTACAGTTTCGCTTTTTGTAGGAACGAGTGTTAGCGCGGCGCCATGCTTTTAAAACAGACACGAAGCAGCCATCGGATCTCGAAGCGTTAAAGTTTACATATAAAAGTACTATAGTCACGAAATGGAAATCGTGTATGTTGACAATTCATCTTCGAACAATGTTAAGCAAAGTTTATTTAACCTAAGGGATGAAGGGTAAAATAATGTATGAATGAGTTCAATATTTGTCAGTAATAGGGTAACGTACTAGCTTTAGTGCAGTTAATTTTAAAGATAAACAAGAAAAGTAAATATATCTCTGCTTTAGTAAAATCTTTATAAATTACACTGTGAACGTATCGTGGATCTCATAAAAAAGGAAGATCTAAAAAGCTTTTACTTTTTTAACGCACAAAAGGATAAGTACGATTAAAAATACCAATAATTCTAATCAAGACAATCATACATATATCCCCTACTCCCTTATCATTCCACCACATCTCTTTCCCTCCACTTCACCCCTATAACTACAATTCATTATTCGCCGGTCTCTCTGTCTCGCTCGTCCAGCTTACAAATAATACAAGACCCACACGCGCGCAGATCGATCACTTCAATCCAAGAAACTCCTCTCTCCAGCGCCGCGATTTATACGCTTAGCTCGCACACACCGGTAACGAGCGACTTTTTTTCTCCCTCTTTCTCCCTTCTCCTCTGGCCTCTTTCAAAACCTCTCTCGCACATACACCCGCCTCGCGAATTATTTACCCGTGCAGCAGCACGCGCTCCTTAACAAGCACTTTTTGTCAAAAGCCCATCGGCCAGAGAGATATCGGCGAGGCTATAAAACGTGCTCGCGTTTTCTGCTCTCTCGCACACACGGCGCTCCTCATTACGCCATGCAAATACACGCGTGTGTGTGTGTGTCCTCGGTCGGCCGTGAAAAAAGAAGAAGAACGAGAGAAGGCCGGCGCTCCGAAAGTCGCCCTTCTCGCCTCGACGAGGAGAGATCGGTAGTGGGACATTTTGCGCTTCGCCGATATTCTCTCCTTTTTTCTCTTTCCCCCTTTGCTCTCTTCCTTCTTGTCGTTTTATCCCGCCTTCGGACTTCTTGCGAGATCTGCACCGGGCGATTTCCTTGCGCACGGGCGAGAGAGACCGAGCCAATTAATTATCTCGTCGGACCGCGCGCGATATGCAAATTATGCAAATTGCAACAAGCCCGATAACGCGCGTCTTATACCGCCCCGGCGCCCGGCTGCGAATTTTGCTCAGATTGATAATCCTAGCACCTCTGTATATACTCTCGAGCTTTCTTCCCCGGGTTTTACGAGGGCAATTTTCCGCACTATTCGAGTGTTTGTTCTCTTTCTCTGTGTGCCCGGTATTCGAAATTAATTTAATTTTCGTCCGTTTGCTTTTCTCTCGCGAGCGAGCGAGAAATTGCGTCCGAAGGGTTCGATCGGAATTAATTTAAGGAGTTTATGGGAGAAAAGGGTAGCGTTCGGATTGATTACTCGTTGACGATTCCAAATTTATCGAGTCGTTTCAAGTGGAAGAAAAGAGAACGGCGAGCGGAAGCTGTACTATAAAGTTTTATGGGTGTAATAAAAATCGCTCGATGAAAGGTTATATATACGGCAGGTACTAATTATCTGGCGAAATACTTCGGTTAAATATAGCTCCCTTTATATATAAGATAAAAATTTAACGCTATACCTTTTCAAATTTATTTTATATTTTCTCTAATTGTATACACCAACAATTTTATACCAAACATGTATAAATTCATTTTTCCCTAATTGTCCTTACAGTCTCGATCGCCGTCCAGCCTGTATGTAAATAGCCTGTCACGTGTCTAATAACCGAGTTACAAATCAAAATTGAAAACTTTCCCTCTCCCACCACGCGCAAGTATCGCAATCAATTCAGAACTAATAACTAATCGATTACGCAGCCCGATCGGCCCGTGTGTATGCCGGTGATTTTCATTTCTCACGTGTCCGCGGCAAATACCTCTCGCGCGTGTGTATATTATGATGAATATAATCCATAATAGCGCGTGATTGAGCGGCGAGAAGCTGACGGGGAAAATCGCTGTTGTTGTATTACGCGACGTAAACCGCGCTAAAAGTCTTATAGTATATGGAACACTACGAAGGCATGTAAAGCTCCATAAACTTTTATAAAAAAGAAGTAATCAAACAAGCGTTCCAGGTTCTACCCGACCTCAACCCTTACGAAATTCCTATTATTAAACTACCACATTGTTAAACTACACGACCTCGACATCCCCTCCGTAATTATAAAATCCTTTGCTCACCCTCCTCATCACACGTTAACCCCGCTCCTATATATATATACACACGCGCACACTACCGATTCCCTATCGATACACGTGCCCATTGACTCTACCGTCGCACAATGGCTCTGTGCGCACACAGCGAGCGGCTCCTTTGGAAAATTAATCGAGCACACACGGCGGACGACGTCGTCGTCGAGTCTGCTGAGCGGCAGCGAGACACCGGATTTTGAATTATAGACAGGGCCGCAGGGGGACAAGGAGGTGGAGGCTTTGAATTATTGTCGCTTTGCTTGCCGGGAAATCGCCTCGGCGGCTCTTTGCTCCTGCGAGCATATAGGCGAGAGAATATAGTGATTTATAGGTATAGGCGACGATGATTATTCGGGCATCGATCGAGAGATTCTAGAAATCGTATATAGTGTTTTGGTGGTTTTTGGGTGGCGGAGGTGGGGTAAGTAGGTGATATTTATCGAGAGCGAGAGAGAGAGAGAGGCGGGGCGACGATTTGGGTGGTGTGTGTGTTCCGATGGTTTATGGGTTTCCGTGCCATAAGTTGCTGGATTTTAATTCAATTTGTGGATGGTTTATTATAACTGGGTGTCTACGAATCATGGAGGTTAATTTTATTGGGCGCTTTTGGAAAGATGTTGCGCTGGCTGTTAACCTTAATACACGCCATTGGGTATATTTTCTCATCACTTTGAATGTACAATTTAGAAGATTTTATTTATTTTACAATACAGTAGGGCTGCGCGAGAGCGAGATAATACAATATTTCTGTAATAATTGTCTCGCTCTTTGAAATTCTTGAAAATTTCTCTCTTGTCTTGGTGTTTTCAGTCAATATGAAAAGTATTATTGTCTTGTCTTGAAATTCTTGATCATATTGGGGTATGCAGACGTGCGACAGAAAGCCAGCTCGAGGGAATACAGCGCCGCGTCGCTTACTACTTCGCGAACCTTTATCACTCGAACGTCACGTTAGTAGGTGGTCGGCAGCAACTACTGATGTTTATTGAGTTATGAATTTAGGAACTGTATATAAATATTGTATCAATTATTGTCTTGAATATTGAGGCAAGATAATATAATATCAAGATTAATCTTGCTGTATCGCGAAGCCCTGGTAACTGGGGCCTGATTCTGCTGTCGACGCGAGACAGAGCAAATCCGACGCACTGCACACACGCAATTGTAGGTAATACTAATAATAATAATAATACTACTTATCAGTGGAAAACAATTTTAATTTAAAGATTGCACTTAGAATTTATTATTTATTAAAATATTTATTATTATTTTATTCAGTTTTAACCATGGCTTGTCCCCTCAAGTACCGAAACCGTAAGAAAATAGGTGAATAATTAGAAGATGGGAAATGTAGCGTGGTTGAATTAATTTTAGAAGTAAATGGAATAGAAATAAATTTATAGATATTAAAGTATTAATTTTATGCCTGCGAAATATTTTGGGCCGAATTATTTATTGAAAATAGTTAAGTTTGTTGGAATATGAAAAGTGAATACATCGGAAAGATTTTAGCTACTTGAATAAAAGAAAATAAAAGATCGAACTATTTGAAGTGTATAATGTTTATGAGCCGCATTCCGAAGCGGATTATGACGCAACAGATGTAAGCTTGTACATACTCTTCTTGCAATATATGCCTTATATTTCATTTTAATATAAATCAAATATCTAAATTGTTACAAGTAGTTGTTATTTCTTATATGCAATCATATTTAAAAGAACGAGAAGTCAAATTGCTCTTATTATTTAATTCTGTATTAATCGAAACGAATCTCAATTTTGCACGGCAATTTCAAAAGTAAAATTGGCTTAACGAGCTTGTTAACGGTACCGCGAGTAATATTCAGATGAAATTTAACGGCAAATTGCGATAATATACAAGATGCGACGGAAATACGACTGTATTATAACGAGAGAGAGAAATCGCCTGGCTAATTTCGGATATAATAAACGAAGCAAAAGAATTTGGATTTCCTCGGGCGCATCGCAATTATCTAGATTACACTTTTTGTTATTGTCGAGAAAAATGAATGACAACGTTCTTTCAATTGTATTAATCCGGATGAAGAGCCTGAGGGGTAAAATGTAATATTACAGAGCTTTGCGACAGAAACAACAAAGCTTTGTTTTGCATTTGCACTCAGGTAAATTTATCATTTGCTAGAAAACTGCTTGTTTAATAATACGCAGAACTGATACAATATAAACGCGCAATAACGGTTTGCTAATAAATTGCATAACAACACTCATTCTGTACCAATCAAAATTCAAACTCGAAAATATGAATTTCATCTGCATTCTTTTTCCGACTAAAAACACACACTTCATTCCACCGATACGTAAATCCTCTTACCAAACAAGTGCAAATGTTCTCGTTCAGCGATACTAATAACAGTCGCGAAGCTATTTGCAAATCACGAGAAAAAGCAAGCATTCGCAGCGCATGCGCCAATCGAAAGTCCCTTTGCATACATTACTCTTTATACGCGCCCCGGTAGTGAGAGAGCTGCGGGACCGGGAGACTACTGCCTCATTTGCATCATTCTGCTCCGTTTAAAGCATCCGCGCGCAATTTCCTCGCCCCGCGCATAATTTGCGCTCGCACGAGCGAAAATACGAGTTACGGCGATGCGGTTATTATCAGGGGCCGAATGTATGCGTGAGTGTGTGTATGTACGCTCTATAGATATATTCACTTTTCCCTCCTAAAAAAAAAATCCGTTTATCGTTCCTTCTCCTTCCGCCGTGTTTGCACGTCGCCCTCTCCTGCTCATCGCTTACTTTTCTACGTATATACACTCCTCTTCGGTGTGTGTATATATATATGTATAATACGTACGTTCGTCTTCGTATACCCCCCTTTATTACTCGGGCTGTTGTGCGCCTTTTTTGCGCGATCGCTCGTAAATGTTCGGGGCAGCCGAGAGGAGCGTGCAGTAAAAGTTTTTCCCCTCTTTAAAAGTATAACGCGAGAGAGAGAAGAAGCCTCCGGTGTCTGAATGTATCAATTTTTATACGTGCGCGCCCGGGCGAATAAAAAAGAAGGCAGATGATTAGCTCGTCATTACCGGGGGACGTAAAATTAATGGCGCAAGGCCGTATATTTGAACAAGGGAAAAGTAGGGAGGGAGAAAAAAATCCCCGCTCATTTCGCTGCGCTCTGTTGGCGAATTATATTGCGCGATGGATTTTTACGGTTTTTCAACTTCCGGTATAAGAAAAATTTAAGTTTTGTGGCACTTCTTTAGTTTTTCCAGTTTTCAAATGGCCTTTTATATATCTGTCGGTCGTTTTTATACAGGGATTGTAAAAAATTATCTTCGTACCTATATAACTACATTAAATGAGAATCTCAGTATTTTATCATTTTGGCATTAAGTATGATTGCGTACTCTGGGAGATCTGCACACTGACACGAGAATACTAAAGTACGAGATTTTGTCAGTAATCTTTGTCCTCCGTAAAGCGAAAATATATAACTATGGCGGGATATTTATTTTACGATATAAAATCTCATCGCTCATGCTTTTCAACCTGAACTTAAAAACTATATTAAGGATTGTAAATCTTGCCCGAAGGTATATATCTTTTTATGCTCTTAGGGTTTTACGGCTGTACATATTCATTGAAAAATAAATTGAAAGCGAAAACCCAATTTTCTTAGAACTATATTTATAGTCCTAAAAGATTTTATACCTTGTCTATACAACAACAAATCATTATCAAAGTTTCCAACAATACGCTTTCAATAGTAAAAATCATTTATAATTCACCATTCAAAATAAAACTTCAATATCAAAGTTTCACGAATTCCCACCAAAAACTTCACCATCGCCATCGTCCACACACGCCAGACCTGATAATGACCACACGACTGCATATATATCGTACCTATCTCTAGCTACCCACCCCTTTCCTGCCAGTGCATCGCATCATCAAAGCCCCTCTCTCTCTCTCTCGTGTCTGCAGCCCCGGGTGTCCAGGCAACCGGACATACGTCAGAGCCAGAGCGGTTACTCGGCCCCCAGCCGGTAAACTCAGCCGCTCGCTTGACCGCACTACTGATGATTCGCGCCTATCTCTCTCTGTCGCGTCTTCGCGTTGTACGCGTCATATCACTTTCCAACAATTTCCGCGCGCTTCCAAAGTTGAAGGGATTCGCGCGCGGCGATTAAAGCTGCGTGCGCAAGCGATCGTTCGGACAAGAGGATTAAGTACGAATGTATACAGATGTGAATTATTGGAATAAGCTCCACGGTGAATTATTGCTCGGACTGGATGTTTATTGTGACTATTGTAAATGGTATTGATGGTAACAGTTTGGAGTGCGCCGTTTATGTGTATCCCCCGCGTGCGAAAGTATAGAGTTTGTACAAGCGGTGGTTTGTTGGCGAATTGGACTGAATGGGCATTAGGAAACGTTTGGGATAAGCTGACCGTTTCGTTTAATGAAATAAGTGCATGTAGGTCAGTTTATAGTATCATCTATTTTGAGTCAAAACGGCCGATGATATTACCGTTGATAAGGTTTCAAATATTGTACGCAGTTATAAAATAATATCTGTTTTATTGCCTTTTAAGTACATATAGATATCTTTTTAAATATGGTAAATTTTTAATCGGGAGAACTTAATCATTAAATAATATCTCATATGATGTATAAAATAAACATTCTTTTGAACGTATACCTATACTCCAAGTATAATATTTAAGTTACAGTATCGCTCGCATAAATGATGAATAAAATTACTATCAGCGTATGGACCAACTGAAATATTGTAATCGACGTACACATTGTCCCTTGACACTTTTATGGGGAAAATATCGAGGAGCGAATTTCGTAACAAGGGAATGCGCACTTGTATACTTAAATTATAGATTCAAGATAAAGTGCGGCATCCATAAAATGCGCTATTTTCTCGGGCCGATAACGCCGAAGCCCGCCCGGCGACCGTAAATGGTTATACGTTGCAGTAGCCTGATTTTGCATCGTCATACAGCAATTTTCATTTTCTAAAGCGTTATCATCGCCCTTAACTTTTTACAACCGGATCGTGCTCTAAAATACCAAGCGCGCCTTTTTTTTCTTTCATTTCTCTATGTATTTTGAACCTTGGCCATAACATTATAATAATGTAACATCTTATATTTCAAGGCTTACCTTATTGAATTTGAAAGGAAAAATTTAATAAGGAAGCCATAGCTATTTTTATGGTTTTATTTATGAAGTGTATTATATCCCTGTCAAGTGAAATTGTTTAAAAATTACGTTTTTAATATCTAATAAATTTTTTTGACTCGAATTTTTTGCTTCATGTATCCGTTATTCCTGCAATAAATATTTTACTTTGTGTTGTATTAAATTCCTTGCGATATCTTATTTTTCTTTTTATTTCTTCGAAATTTTTTTACGCAAATGTTAGATAGTATAAATCATGCAGCTCTTCGTTTCACATCAAAGCACGTAAAACAATATGAATATGCAATGTTAATAATTCCTTATCTTGGTAAAATATTTATTTATATATCCGTTCAATATTTAAATAACTATAGGCATTGCATAAATTTTAATATTAATGCTGACAGACGTTTATATTATCATTTATGATCAAAATAAAAAATATAATTTATCCTACCATTAGTAGGTTATATTAGTATTAGACAAATTGCCTTAGGGGACAGATACAGGAAGTTATTTTAGTGATATAAGAGACGATGGTTCGGTGTTCTCTATCAGTCTGACTTCGTCGTTCAGAATAGAAAGATTATACGTTTTCTTTCCGTATGCTTGTATAGTTGTTATTTTTGCGATATATTCAAAATGTTTAAGTTAACGATCTGCCTTTTGTTCTGCGGTAAGTCAATAATTTATTTTACAAAAAAAAAACATTTATGATTTATTTAATTTGATTATAACTTTTTTTTCAATTTATAACGACGAATATATTAAATTCGATAAAATTATTTCAGTACTCGTATGCACAATCATGGAAACTAATGCAGAAAACAATGGAAAAGAACGATGTGTGTGCAAAGTAACAAGAATACGTAACCCTGTATGTGGATCTGACGGTGTAACGTACGACAATGCACGAAAATTAGAATGCCACAACAAATGTGAAGGAACACGTAAGCTATATCATATTTATTGCGTTCTATCTTGATTCGGTGATGCTCTTATTTATGTAAAAGTAAAGCGTAATTACATTCGATACAGCTAAGCCATTTTAAGAAAATTAAATATATTTTATGCATAATACTGATGTAATTAATTTTTTTTTTCAGACGTTGAACTGCTTTATTCAGGCAAGTGTTAAGACAAAGAAGAATTACCGACAATGATCGTTGAAAAGCTTTTGCACGAAACCATCTCGAACAAAGTGTTAAATTGCTTCAAATTGCGACTGACAAAGAAAATCATTCACTGTAATACTCATTAATGTAATATCTTAATAAAACTACTTTCATATATTTATTTAACAATCTTCTTATTATCGTATACATTACCTTTCCCCAAATTTTAAAAGTATATAAAAAAACAATTAAATTTCATATCATCAAATACATCAGGATAATCAAATTTTATACGAATTATTCACTTTAAAATGATTTACAATTTGCTTCAGTACCATATATAATTCAAATTTAAATAATATTCGCTTACAATGAAAATATATCCGACTATACTTTAGCATAATTTAATCTTATATTTCATTTTGCCTGAAATTTAAATAAAATGCATTTTCTCCGCTCTGCTTGCAGTATATTTTTGTCGTGATGGCCGTCCTCGTGCTGGAAGCGGGGGTTGGCGCATTGGCCCGCCTATACGAGGAACAGGTGGGACCAGAGCTCAGGATGAATCTGAATCGCACTTTCCTCGAAACTTATTCCTTGAAGTCTAAAGAAACGGCTGCTATTGATCAAATGCAGAAAGAAGTAAGTGTGCAATATATACGTAGCGTTATAAATGTTTTAGAATTTCCAAAGTAATCGTAACGAAAAATAACACATTTTGTTTTGTACGTTGTTATTGAACTGTTTTTGATAATCGTACAATATTTTGAATTCCGATGTTTTCTTTTAGTGTGAAGAAATATTTTTTTCTTCAGTTGATTATCATCAAAAATTATTATTCTGAGTAACTATATATATTAAATGTGTAATGAATATGATATTTTACATATTAATTCAAGGATGAAATTTAATATATTATTCAGAAGTTCAAAAAGATTTAATTCAGCATACCATTCAGTAATATCTACGTCGCAATAAAATCAGTCAATGTCATCATCAGTTTAATAATAACCATGGAGACCTATAGCACATTCCCACACCCATACCAAAATTTTTTGTTCATTCATATATTCACATATTACGCAACCTTATCTTATCACCCCACATAGATAATGTGCTACTACACTTTCAACACAATCCCATCACCGTATTTCCTCACAACATCATCACCATTCGTCATCTAAACTCGCCGATCTTCTCGTGACCTCACACGTACAACGCCGCACAAAACCTCTCAATCCACCTCGGCATTCATATATCCTCAAACATACAACCCTCGTAAAAGCAATCCTTTCCAGTAGCCCAGTTCAGAATTTTCCTCAGACCGCAGATCTCTTGACATCGCAACACCCCGCAGGAACCCGATGCAGACGCTCAGCGCGTGCGCGAATGGCCGGTAATGGGCTCGGCGTTATCGCGCGTAAAAGTCTCGAGGCGACCGCCGCCATCCATTACTCCTCGCGATATCGCCCCCGCATACGTGCGGCATCGGTTTGTTGTAGACGCGGGGAAGAAAAAGCCGCGGGTACCTATACACGCGCTGTTTTATTTACCGGGGCGATACGTAGGTGCAGCACGCGCGCAAGCGCCTCCGCAGGTGCGAGCCCGCGGGATAGTTTATTTATGGGGGGTGGAAGCGAGTTGCGATATTACTCGAGGACAATTTACAATGGCTCCGAGGGGCTGTGTAAGGGTAACGGATGCGAGGCGGCGCGCGTCTTGCGTTTCTAACGGTTTCGGAGGTTTCGAGGGAGAGGACGTGGCTGCACTCCTCGATAGGGAAGAAGGCGTAATTTATGAAAGGTAATTTCAGGGATGCAGTGCTGTTGTGGGGCAGGAAAGAATAAAAATTTTCTTCTTGCCTGAAGATGCATTTATTTTCTTAGGAATTGTCGTGACAAAGCTTGTATCTCTATAAAAGTTTGTTATAAATGTTATAATGTTTTTTTTTAATCTAAAATCTGCTTGTTATTAATAATTTATGATATAATAACTTTTATTAAAACTTGTGAGGGAAAGTAAAGAAAAAGTCGTTTGAATATTAATTGAAAACTTTTTAATGCGCAGAAAGATATCGAGGGACTTTTAGATATCAAGCTATTCGGTTTTTATGTAATGAGAGTTGGTGTTCGTAAAATGTAGTACTTCCGCTGGCCCTTTAGTGAGTACGAGTAATGCCTTGTACTAAAACTAGAATTATGCGTCCGCAGAAATAACTACCGCACGTGCGTTTAAAACTTCATTCTGACGCTCGGAACTGGAAAAAGAAATTTTTCGGTCTGAATGAAAACATTTTTTTTTTTTTTTTTTTTCACATTTTTTCACTCAACTACTGCCACTGACGTCGCCTTTTCCTTTACGAGCCGTTTGAATTTTTAATTTAAAATGGTTTATACAGAGAAAATTTTATTGGATTTCTTCGTTTTCTATGATGGGATATAATTAGGACATCAACAATATATTTTTTGGAAAAATATACTTTTCTATAATATTCCAAGAAACTGAAATAGAGGTAAAAATGTCAAAAGATAAATTCGAAATAAGAAACGACGAATGTCAAAAAATAACTTGGGCTTCTGTAACATAAATCCCTTAGATGACAAAAATGTATATGAAGGATTCTAAGAATATCACGAGAAAATTTCCTGTTTTCTACTATTGTAATGTAGCTTTTTCTTTAGTTTATCAAAATGCAAAGTCTTGCAGGATCAAAGTAAATGTCACGAATATAATTAATTTAGGGGAAAAACATCTTTCACATTTTTCAAAAAATTTGATATCTGTAGTATTTTTCGAAAATTGTTGTAGCACAGATTTTAGAAAGATTAAATTTCTTCACAAAATGAAAAGAAATATCAAAACAATGTTTCCAAGCTTATAAGTCTTGAATTATTGTTTATTAAAAATAAGAGAAATACTTTTAAACGTTATTACGAATAGTACATGGTAAAGTTGAATTAAGAAATAAAGAAAATACCGATAGAAAGCTATATATTAAATAAAAGAAAAACAGCGAATGAGAAAGTAAGTTTACAAGAGAATACAAGAGAGAGAAAGAGAGGGATGTGATTTAAGGGAGTAGAGAAACGAAACTTGCACGAAACTTGTAAGAAGGCACGCAGATAAAGCGTAAAACAGAATAAAAGAAGAGGACAAAGTTCGGAGATGAATCAAATTCAAAGATGTCGTGATCAACTTTTAAATTTCTTTTTGACAATACTGTAAATTTCGAGTTATACTTTCAATATGTCTATGATTTGAAAAAGTAGCACGTCTTTTGGTAATGTAAAATTATGCGTGTGATATGGAAGTATTTCCTCCATAAAGAAAAGTATATATTTTATAGTCCATCACAAAATTAAAAAATTTATTAGACATCTAATACATATTTTATAAGTAGTGAAATTCGTGTTCATGTAAAATCAATGATATTAAAATGTCTTAAAGCAAACGACTATTTTATAAATAATTCATAAATCATAATGTAAACTCTTTTTTTAATTACCTCTCTGCTGTAAAATGCAACATCTTTTTCATAAATGGGCTGCTTTTTAAAATTAAAAGCGTCAAAAAAAATCATAAAATATGTATGATCTTCTTTTACTAAAAGCTCTATTCAAACCACGAGCACAGCCTTAAAATTATACCACTACCAATATCTCAAGTATTATTTCCCATCCGAAATTCCAGCTTAAAATTCTCGACAATCAACCACAAACATCTGCCATTGCGCATCTCTGCACGTAGGTATATAAAAGCGCGTCCATCGTTCCATACGCGCCCATATTTGCATGAGTTCCCAGCGCAAAAAAGCTCCGGAGCTTTCAAATCTCGGCGCTTTGTCGCAAAAACTGCTCGCCGCCGACGCTGTCGTCGTTTGAAGTGGCCGTGCGCGAAAAAAGATAAGAGGCTACATGCGCGGAGCTTCAGCTCTCTTTTGCGCCGCTCGCTTTTCGCCTTTATCGTCTAGCCGCTCGTTTCTCTGATGAACTTTCCGCTGCTGCTAATTTATTAATGGCCAGCCGGGCCGAGGGAGTTGTCGAGTGAGACTTTCCTACTCGCGCGATGTCTTTCTTCGGGGACGTGTACGCGAGACTTGCGCGGCGCGAGTTGCCGCGCCGGTTCTTTAGCTGTGTTTGCAGATGTGAATTTTCGGGCACGACTGTGCGAGAGTTCTGGGAGAAAAGTTGGAGGGAAAGTTTGTTGGAAAGGCTGTGCGACACGGTGTAAAATTTTCCTGTACTGCGGTTAACCGTGTGTATTTTAAGTGAGCGACTTTATATAGTCATTGTTGTAGAACGTTACGCGGAACATGAAATTATACTGTTAAAATTGTTATGCATGTTTAAATTTTGGTGAAAACGTGTAACGTCAGAAACTCGAGTAGTAGCTTTTAAGCTGTATGAACAATTTCTGCGCAATGTGCAAAATTCTAAAATTGCGAACGTTCTTTACGATAAATTTATGAGGAAAAAAATTTATGTTAAATTTTTTTTTTTATTTACAGTTTTCTCTTTGCAGTATTTTTATTAGTAAGTCTAGAGAACCAGATGCACTGCGTTTAATATTACAACAGTCCAAAGAAGCATAGCGTACTTTTTACAGAATATTCACAAGCAACTGCGTAGCTCAAAGGCGAAAATATAAAACGAGAATTATACTTCAAGGCGCTGTTTAAATAGCTACAGTTGACTTATATAAAGTAAGAAGATGAGAAGGGACGCTATAAAGATACATAAATATCGTTGAAAATTTCCATTTAGCATCTCTCTTCAAAGAAGATGCGTTTTTAAGTACTTATTTGTTGCAAGCTTTTTGATTAAAATTTAAAGTCATGAATTAAAATCATTATATAAAAATATCCACATTATTAAGAAAAAAGAAAAGAAAGTATCTCTAAAACCCTCGAAATCCAGCATGTAAACAACTCCACCTCAACACCCACTTACCATCTCTTCACAGAGCTCAGCTCTTCTCGCAAACACACTCGCGCGCTCGAAAACACGGGACCAAAATGCCACCACCACAGCAGCATCAAGACGATCTCTCCCACGCGAGCGTTAAGACGGCGATATGGATATTGCTCCGCACGTGTAACGAGTCGCGGCTTGGAGATTAACGGCGTTGCGAGCTAAATGGGCCCAATAGTAGAGCGTAATCCGCGCGTGAGAACCATTAGCGCGCCATACGCGAACATTTCGCGCATTTGCAGCCATGCGCGTGTATGGAAGGGGATTTCGCGTTATCCGAGCTTTTTCGGGAGGGAGCGAGAGTGGTAATGCGATTTTTGCGGATCGCAACCGACAAATGGGGAATGGGAAAGAGAGGATCGGATGGAAAAAAGCTCTTTTTTATAATTTAAAATATAGGCTGCTGGGAAATGGAATTTTTGCATTCGCGGTAGTCGGATTTACGAAAATCTTCGCGGGCGGGCTTTGTAACTTAAGTCCTTGTACATTTTTGGAAGAATTTTCGTATTTAGAGGTACTTTTATACTGAAAATGTACAACATTATATGCAGTATTATTAAAATATTTGTTTAAAAAAATACTGCTTTAGAATTAATAAAAATACAGAAAAGTTGGATTTAAAATGAAGTTTTATGCTTTTATATAGTATATATAATAAAGGGTTTGATATTATAATTATTACTAATCTAATGAATGTTTGATTACAGTTCAAATGCTGCGGAGCTATAAGATTTGAAGATTGGCTAGCAAGCGACTGGTTCAAAGACGAGGAAGTGCAGAAGAACGGTAGCCTCGTGCCGGATAGTTGCTGCAAGACGCCGAGCTATCTGTGCGGCAAACGGGACCACCCGTCGAATATTCAATATACGGTAAGGCTTTTTGCATAAGAGAGAATTTTGGGATTGCAATTAGTATCAAACGTATAAGATAAAATTCAAAATATGTACTACATTACAATTTTTTCACTAAATAACTTTTTTTTTTATAAAATATATAAGCGATAGAAAATCCGACAATTCGAACGATCATTACAAAACCAGTTTAACAAGGACTGGCCGATAACGATGGCTCTTCTCCCTCTTTCTCTTGAGACTCGTCGAACCAAAATCAATACCCCCGAGTCCTCTCCATCCCCTCCTCCTATCACAAAACATCGCCTAACGACTTCTTCTGTTCCCACAGGGCTGCATCTACAAGTTCCTGGAGACGACGAAGGACCACCTGATAATTCTAGGCGCCGTCGGCCTCGGTCTCTCCGTCCTCGAGGTATTCGGCATTATCCTCGGCTCCTGCCTGTATATCAAGCTCAGGCACGACTTCGACGACTGAGAGTTGCTTTACGTCGAGGCGAACAACAACGGGCACTCGTGGTGCCGCTATGGCCAAGACAGGAGGCCGCCCGCCTGATAGGACGCCCGGTAGTAGCGCGATACCTCGTCCCGATCGCTCTGAGGCTATCCGGGATTGAGGGATATACATTCGCTGTTCACACGATATGTTCGCGCTACTACTATAACTACGATTACGATGATATTAGGATGATCGCGCGGGAGGGCAGTCGCGAGGATGTTATTTATGTATTTATTCGGAGATGGTTGTGCGAGTTTTGAGGATCGAAGGTGTTGATCTGGGGGTTTCTTTTTGTATGAAAAATTGAAGCTGATTTTTTTTTGTAATACTCGGTGGAAGTATAAGGAAGGTTACTGGATTTTTTATCGAAAAGTTTTGAGTATTCGGAAGTATTTTTGCACTCTTGTTTGTGATCAATACCTTCTATCCTCGGAGCGAAAAATTACATGTAAATATATTATATGTATTTTTAATTTATTAAAAATTCATCGTTTCCAAGTGGAAAGGAAAGAAAACAGACCAAAGCAAACGTTCTAAAAGTTATGACTGCTCTACCCGTGGCCGGATCGCGCAACGACTGGACAATTTTACTACATTTGTATTATAAAGATGATGAATTTTTTTAATAAACGAGAATAAACGAGTTTGCATCAGACGCGGCGAATCGACGTGAATAAAATAATCGACCGGCGATTAAAAACGAAAATATACACGCGGAGTACGGAATCTCTTATCGAGCGATTTTCAATCGGATAAACAAACTGCATTAACTAAAAACCCGAACGCCGACATTGCAAGGGTTCAATGTTTTCATTTACTCGATACTGCCAAGCGTACGCTTTTTTAAATGTGCAAACCGTTGCAATTTTTAGATATCGCATAAATCCTGCACACCAAACGTGTTGAAATGTTCGCATGCGAGCGCAATGATGCGATTTTACATCGTCTATATACGCTGATTGATTTTCATCGAGCGACGGTATATATAGCGTAGAGAAAAACTTCGTCAAGAGTTGCCTGATTTCACGAAGAGCGAGCACGACGAAATACATATTATATATAAATATATATATTTTAAGTACGATTAATATCTCACCTAACTAAAAACAATGCATGTTTCCTAAAAAAAAAAGAAAAGAATTTTTAACACTGCAAATGTACATCACAGTTTTTACTTTCATATATGAAGCTGCTGTAACGCTGAACGCGAAAAGGAAGTATAAAACTATTCGAGAATAATTTAAGCTAAGAGATAGTTTATTTACAGCCGTACACGAGCGTATTTAAATGAATGTAATTCGAAATTATTTTCGCCACTCACTATATATTATACGATATATCGTTGCGATAGAAAACGTATATATGTTTTTTCTACCACGAAACGTACAACTTTTGCGTGACTTTTTATTAGCAAGAAATAAAATAACCGAGGTTGTACACCACGAACGAAATGTATTTAGAAGATACACAACTGTAAAACATATACACGTACATACACACTGACCACGCGCGGGCAAGTTGTGCGAGAGGCGAAAATTCTTTATAGAGAGATTTTCGCGGAGGCCCATACTAGTCAATGAAAAAAAAATTTTAATTTGGACAAATATAATAATAATAGATTCCGTGTACATGGATAAACTCGGAAAATAAATTTGGCACGAATTGTCATGCCAATTAAACGATATTTTTCACGAACTATCATGGTTCGTTACTTTGATATAAACTCTTTTTGCTAGATTCAACTTTTAACAAAAAATTGTTTTGTCAATTTATTTGGGAAACTAAAATATATTTAAAATTAGTTTTCTTTTATTACGTTCAAGGTGTTATTTTGTAATGGAAGAAATAATAATTCATAACAGTTACATATACAATCGAATTAAATATGTACAAATGAAAAATATTCTAACTGAAAAATTAATTTTAACACGCATGCAAAAAGCGTCTATTTCAAAATAATTGGAAACGTCGTTAGAACGTGAGAAAAAGAGAAAATTGAAAAAAAGAGTAAATAAAAAATAGCAATTCCAGCTATTAGAGAACTGTATACAGTGCCTTGATAAACGATAAGTGAATAATAATTTTAGCCCGTGTATATAGTTGCGATCGACGACTCGACGTATAATGTTTAGCAATGTATGCGTGAACAAAAAAAAAACATGATTCCGAAAAGTAAACATCCTTTTGATCAGCATTAATTTCAATTTTGTACACATACGTCTTTTAGCACCGCAAAGACTATGCACGCCTTATTAAATGTATATCGATGAGAAAGATTCGTCACTGTTTTCGTCGTTAATCGCAGAAACAAAAAAGCTTTCGTATAAATAAAGGCATAATTTGTAAGGAAAAAAAAAGAATAATAAAAATCGCTGTGAATAGAACGGCGTGCCTAAGAAATCGTAAAGAACGAAAAACGATACCTATTTTACTATTGTTTTGTTATTATTCTAATTATTAATGTATCTATTGATATTATAATTATTCATTATATTATTATTACAATCATTATATCAATATATAAAATATATATAAAATATATAGTTATGTATTTAGTACTTAGACAATCTTATAAATATTGTACATATCAATTGCTATTCTGTTATGAATAAAAGAATAAAAAAAACTAAATTGTGATATTATTTCATTAACCCTTCCATTTTAGACTTTTTTCCTTTTACAATGTAATTGATATCAAAATAATTCTTACGTGCACGAAACCTTATACAAACTTCGTGGCTTTGTCTCTTTATTAAAAAAAAGTAGTACGTACGTGAAATTACAGAATAGTGACGGAACTCAAAATTAGAGGTTAGTTGTATTCAAAATTTATAAGAAAAATTTCATAAAAAAAATTGTAATATGAGTTTGCTGAAAGAAATATCAAAATTAGAAAAAAATGTTCATGTTTTAAAAGAAGTAAAGTTTTTAGTATCAAACGCACTAAATTTTAAAATTAAATATACCTACAAAAGTTACTAATCATATTTTTCTTATTTAGATATTAAATTGCCGACTAGAAAATGATATTACAAATGAAAATTTCATTAAAGAAGAAGAAAGGAAAATAAAAACTTTATTACAACCCAACAATTTAAAGCAGCCGCCGCAACAGCAAAAAGATAAAAAAAATGTAAATTTTACAAAGGTTAATAAAGGTCCAGCGGACAAAAGTATACTGAAAAAGAAGAAGTAACCATCAATTTGTTATTTTTTTATCTTCAGTATTTTGTAACAAACTTTATTTGAAGTATCAATTTAAATGTAAATGAACTAATAACACCTACCTCATTAATAAAAAAAAAGAAAAAAAAATAGAAAAACACTCATAACCGAATAATATATCGCAAATAAAACCATCGTATCAACAACCAATCTCAATATTTATTAATCAAAAATAATTTATAACAACGTCCCCGGCTTACACATACACAATACAACATCAAAAATCGATTAACGCACATCGACCGTCCTTTTCCTCCTATATCTACGTCCTCCTCGTCTTGACTCGCTCGATTGAAATACTGCGACTGAGTGCACTTGGGTGGAATTGAAAAGAAGGCACAGGCGGACATTCTCTCTCCGCTCGGGCTTAATTACATCAACGGATTGGCGTACTTGCTCATGGCCTCGAGGTGGGTCAGCAGCATATCCCTGCGACTGCCCAGCGAGACAAGGATCCAGCCGAGCACCGCGAGCACGTCCTTCGACAGCGTCATCCTCTGCCAGCTGCGCAGCTCACCCGCCTCGATTCCGCCGCGGGTGTCCTATGCGCACGTCAATCGTTTGGCGTTAGTATTATAGGATGATGATGATGATGAGGGAGAGGAGTGTCTAAGTTTTTTTTGACTTGATAATGTGAAAGATATAAAGAGAGTTGCGTTGGATGGAGATGGCGTTCGGGAAGGAAATTTTGTTTTGTTTGAGAAAAATAAAATTTGTTGCGTGTACTTAACTGTATTTTTAATTTATAAAATTATATAATTTTTAGAAATGCATCTGTTTATATGCAATATTTATATTTGTATTTCATCAGCATTTTTAAGCAGAATATTAATTAAAAATGCATTTCGAACGGCAATCGAATAATATTTGTTTGAGCGAGAAAAATAAATATCATTTCGAGATGAAAGCTTTTTCTGCCATATTTGTATAAAAATAATTTATTTTTCGGAAGAAAATAATAATTTTTGAATAAATAGAAAGGTATATCACTAGATAAATAAGCATGGAGGTATTCAAGTGCTTCTAAGTGAAGTATTGTGTTGTTCATTTTCATTTCCAAGCTACTTACATTGAATTCCATAGTTGGATAATAAGTGATGTTACTAGAGTTGTAGTGAAGTAGCGTTAACTTGTCCTCAACTTTTAATGTAACTTGATGTAATGAAAATGCCGCTAGGTACAATGGAATTGCTAATATGGATTTCAAGTGGTGTTTGAAAATTGCACGTAAATGGTCTAATCCAATGTGAGCTAAATCAAATCTGAAAAACATTATAAAGACATTACTTTTATAAGTTTGTCCGAATAAGAAATATGAGAAAATATGAATAAGTTTTTCGACTATGTTTTTAGATTATATACTTTAAAATGAATAACTTAAAAAAAATGAGAACGATTTTTTTTTATTATGGAAACTAAAGTAGATATAGGTTTTTGTAATCAAAAATACATCTTACTTATCGAAAGTGGAAATTATGCACATTGCGATGAGGAATGAAAAGACACTCGTGTAGATTTCCGATAGCGCCGAGTAATTGTTAACGAATTCCTCAGAATTTTCAAAATATGTTTCCATCTGCAAGCAAATAATTTTCCATTTATTAATTTTTATCTAATAGTGCAACATTATACAGAAATATTTCCTTCAACAACTCCGACATGTAAAAATCTGTAACCATTCATTCAAAATTCTATTCTAAAATCTTAGCAATCGATTATTTATTTCACATTGTCTTTCTTCTTAACTTTTCTAACATTCCAATGTCACTAAAAAAGTCATACAAAAAACTCACAAAGATCAAGTGCAGTAGTGCCATGCCACCGAGCAGCCCCTGAAATATAAATCCGATGCAGCTCCAGATCTTCTGAAACACTATAGCGACTCTGATGGGCCTCGGGTGCATCGGTGCGGCCGACGGCATGGCCGCGCCGAGAGCCTCGGAGCTGCGTCGAGACAGCTTGGTACCCCCGATCTTGATGGCGCTGAAGCCATTCCTGCCCTGCACGTATATTGTATTCGTAGTGAGCTCGGGCAGCGGTGCTGGGTCCTCGTATTTCGTGCGCTGCTGCTGCTCTTGCGCTTTTTTTAGGATCTCCGTGATTGGCAGTTCTAGTGGTTTGTCTGGCGGTAGAAACGGGTTTGGTTAGTATAGTTAGAAATATATGTATAATATTTAGAAAATATGTAATTAGCATTGGTAATAGCTATAGCTTATCAAATAATAGAAACAAGTGTTGGTCAAATTTTCTTAAAAGTCAAAAATGCCTTCAACTTTTTCGAAAAAAAAGTTATTTTCAGTTTGTAAAATTGCTGTACCTTCTTTTTTAGATATTAATAAATAAGTTGATTAGTTTTAAATTAAGAGTTTAAAGAGCTTGACATACTTTAATATTATTAAAGTGCACACCAATTTTGCTATGTTAGTTCATCACACAAGTTTATCAAGTGTATGTTATAGATATAATCTCGTATGCAATATAATAAAAATTCATAAATTATTACTATAAGTCTTTACAAAATTTACCGTGATGTTTCTTTTTCTTGCTTTTGGCGCTGTCTTTTTTGACCGATGAATCCCGATCACCCGTGCTTTCATAAGAATTACTTTCATTTCTCTTCTTAGATTTCCGTTGTTTTTTACCCCTTTTATGCTCCGAGGTATCGTCGTCTTTGTCTTCATATACTTCGTCTGACAATATTTCTTCGATGCTCTCCTTTGACGCGGACTTTACTCTCTTTTTACTTGAAATTTCTGTCTTGTGTCTCACGTCGGAAAAATAATCTTCTGTGTCTTCGTCTGTCCTTCGATCCCTTTTAGATGAATGGGATGACTGCCGACCCGCCTGAAAGAGAAATACTCTGTAATTATTTAGCGATTTCGACGTGTGCATGTACTTTCATTATTTTTTTTGCGTGAAGCTCACTGCAAGTTTTATAGCGTTTCTAGGTGTATTGAGAATACATTTATTACAAATAGTTTTGTGTATTAATATTAACTCATTATAATTTATCCTTAATTAGTTCCAAACATTTATTAATATCAAAGTATATATTATCATTTAATTTCATTTAATACAATCGTTCATTTTCATTTTCGATTTAAAATATAAAAAAATTATGATACCTTATTAGATTTACGAGAGTGATCGCCAGAGTCACCAGCGAGACTTTGACTAGATATATCTTCAACATCATTAGAATCACTGCCAGGCTTAAGCGATGTGCTACGTGGTTTTTGCCATTCTCGTGATGCTCTTCTCGACTGCATTGCTCTACATAAAGAAACGACACCTTTACTTTTATTAAAGTTTCAGTAAATGGTTTTAATTTAATAATTCCTTAAATGTTTTTAAACAGCAACAAACAAAAATCGTTTTATTTATTTTATTTCTTAGAAAGTATGAAATTTGGGCAAACAATATTACTTACGCTCACTTCTTTGTTGATCTTTTCTTAATCTAGCTTAAAGGTTATACTCACAACTCCACCCATTTCAAAGTATCACATTAATTATCACATTTAAAATCACATGAGAAAGATTGATTCGACCACTGTCCAATATAGATGCGTCATTGTCGATTCTCTGTCATTCTTAATTTATTGTTCAAGTTCGATGTTTTCGCCAATACAAAGTCACTGTGCACGGCAACGAGCCCAACGATGAACAATGCAGCGGCGCGACTGTGCCGGGCTAGCGCTCCGATTGCGTCCTTAGCAACGCGCCCCGTACGTTTGTTGTGATCGACTGTATGATCCAGTTCACGGAGAATGTGTGTCTAGCAACGACCGATTTAAAAAGTACCCAAGTATGAACAAACGTCGTTGTTGCATTAATAATGATTTACAAACCAGCCATGTAGTGCTGAACATTGGAGAATTATTTGCAGTAATCTATGGTTCAACAAAATTTGTTATAGACAATAGGTAAATGAAATTTTATTTTGAAAAATGAAAGTTTAATATCAATTTTTCGAAAAAGTCCTTCTTTAATAAAAGATAATAATTTTACTATCACCAATATCCATTGATAAAGAGCAAAAATAGCTTTGTTAAATAAATAATCTGAACTTATTAACTTTACTTAACTTTTTACTTGTCAGCTTTTACAATTAAGAATGACTTAAGTTAAAAAATATTTTCTCCTACATGCTAAAAGTTACAAATCAAAGCGGTAAAACGAAACTGCAAGAGCGCCTTTATTAGGCAACCCTCCATACTCGGATGGTAAACTTGTATTTATCGTACAGGCGGAATTTTTGTTTCGTCGCAGTCGGTATATGTTTCACTTTCTAGAGCGTTTCACTCATGTTTCCTCTCAGCAATTGCAGATGTCGCTGTATGTCCAAAAAGTTGCTTAAAGTATTATTTTCCTGCTGTTTTCAAGTTTAGCTATTTAAATCAATACCTATGCCTGTATTCTAAACATGCATCGTCACTCACATGGAGAATTGCAGCGGTGTAATGATTTTGAAATTGTTTGAGAAATTAAGGTTTATATTATTAAATTATGGTTTAAAAATGTATTTACGCCATTTTTCGAAAAGGAATTTTTGGATAAATACGAATATGTAACAATATGAGATGTACTTGAAGAATTAGGTAAACTTTTTTTTTAAACGTAACGAGTACCGTACATAAGCGGGTGGGGATTGGTTTTTAGAAAATATTTTTGCCGAAAGCTAAAAATGCCGAATATGTTATACCGATAGCTAAGTTTGCCGAAAAGTTACAATTGCAGAATGTAATTTTTACAGAAACACTAAAAAACCGAAATGTAAAATAACCGAAAAACAGTTTTACA
>UXGD01002080.1:0-28622 GCA_900474315.1 Torymus auratus
AGAAAGAAGTATTTGAGGCAAATGCGCGATTCATTTGAAAGTCTACTTTTTCAAGTATTTGACCTAAATGAATAATTCTTAACAGTTTACAAAATATTCATTAACAGTTAATGCGCAGTTAATTAACAGTTTACATAGCGTTATTTTTATGCCACTCTACTGATGAGGACGTTGATTATTTAGCTCATGTGACGTTTTTCACACGAGCATCGCCCGTGCAAAAAACGTCACATGAGCTCAAAATCTTCTTACGAAATAAAATTCTAAGGTGTTGAGATGTATTATTACCAAATGATCCATTTCTTAACTGTTAATACACGTGCATTTGATTGAATTCAAATACATATTCATTAACAGTTAAGCCGGCGCATTTGCCTCAAATACTTCTTTCTATCATTGTCTCTATACATCTGAGGCGCTTTTCCTTTTCCTATTTTGCAATGGTAAAGTCACAGACGCCCGTTTATTATTTCTTTTTCTTTCTCATGCATGCGAGAAGCTTTTCGAGCGAGTCATTGTTTCGCCAAGCCGTCGTGTGTGTCATTATGTCTATCGAAAGTCGGCGCGCGCAACCGCGATAATTCGCGCGCCAGACTATATACCACCCCGCCTCTATATGCATGTGCTACCACAGCGAATGCGAAACAGGGAATATATCGCGGCTGCTTTAACTAGCAAGTGAAAAAGAGAGATTGCGGTTTATCAGCGCGGGTTAGGTTGATGCTCCAGAAAGATTCAGCAGCAGCGTGTGTGCAATGAAATTTACGCACTTCTTTTTTTCTCTCCTTTTTTTTTCTTTCTATATTATCAAGCGACGCTGTTATCGGTATCTCGGGTAACTCTTTTATACGCTCGCTTAGTATGTACTTATGTATAATGTGTACATGTTATCGGCGCGATTTTCGGAAACACCCAGATTTACAGATGAGCCAGGGGCAATTAATCATTCTGCCGAATTATAATCAACGCTCGTCACACGCTCGAGTTGTTTCCAGAAGCATGATTCGCGCGAATTTCAATACATCGCGGGCCTTCGTGAAAACGTATAATAAGTGGCACACGCGGCGATGTAACGATCGAAATAATATCTGCACGGGCGGTTTAATCGAGCGAAAAATTTGTGCACACGCGCCTGTGTATTATACATATATATATAGCGCGCGTGCGATAAACGATAAGATAATGTGTGTACCTGAAAAACAGGTTCTCCCGTGACCGCGGTAAACATCTTCCACAGAGCGCGTCTATATGAGAGCTTATAATACACATCACACACGAGATACACAATTTTTGTTGTTCAAACAAAAGAAACGAATCCTTTGCTCTCTTAGATTTCCACTGTTACGCGGACGGGAGAGGGAAGCCGCATTTGTTTTCGTAAAAGACGGGAGTTATGTAAGTGCAGCCGAGTGCAGCAGCAGCAGCAGTGTCGCGAGCGACTTTATTATACATGCCGGAGTGCAGGCCGATTCTTTTGCTGCGCTTTGCGATTGTAATACGTTCACTCGCTACTTTCTTTCTCTTTATATATCTCTCCCACTCGTCGCTTTCTTTTGTGAGAGACGCTGATTTTACGACTGCGAGGCTGAAGACAATATAAATTTCCAGGTTTATACGTTAAAAAATATGTTTATTGAGAGGAGAGAGAGAGAGAGAGAGAGAGAGAGAGAGAAAGAAAAAGAAATCAATGACGATCGGACGATAAATTAAATACCGTAATTATTGTACCCAGGAATTTTTCGTCTCTCGCGCTCAGCTCCGATAAGCCTATTATTGGGCATCTTATCGTTTATCACTCTACCGATACGATCTCTCTCTCTCTCTCCCTCGCGGTAAACACGTGCGCGCGTGCATCTCTCTTTCTGGAAAAGCGAAGAAGAAGAAAATCACGGTTATATAAATTCGGGCGAAAATAGTATATAGTGCGGTGCGATATTGGCGACCGGTCAAAGCTCTTATCGAGCTCAGTTCTCTCCCTCTCTTTCTATGCATTTTACTACACAACATGTAGGTCGCACGCGCGCGTGCCCGCGTGTGATGTAACAACAGCAGCGGCGTAGATTTTCTCCTAACGAGGTTATCGACGTCTTTTTTTTTGTTTTTATTTTTTTTTTTTTTACAAAGAAGATTTAGAAGGGAGTCTACAAAAGTTTCTAACGTTTGTATATGATTGTGTGTTTGCAGGCCGCTGGTAGGCATCAATGCAGCTACCTTATCAACCTACAGAAGACAGAGTTCCTGAACAACGGCGGATGCGAGTCTTGGCTCCAAGGGCTGCGCTCGATACCCAGCAAACTTCAGGATCTATACGAGATCAACAAGATCCTAGCGCACAGGCCCTGGCTGCTCAACAAATCGCACATCGAGGTTGGTAGAATATCTCTTTCAACAAACACTTGTTCTCTTCGTTTATCAATTTTCTCTCAATATATCTATACTTATTTCTTCTATGCGTACATATCGGCTGAATTGCCACAGCATATCTGTGTGTGCTCACTGTTAACTCGAAAGATATATTTAGATCGCTAGAGCTTTACTTCAATCTAGAACACGTTTTTCAACTCTCTCTCTCTCTCGTACAAGCACGCACAAGCACGCGTTTTATCGCGCTAGACTATAGGCGGTATAAATTAGAGCTTATCAGGCTCGATAACCGAGCCACTCACATATACATATATATATATTATGGCGAAATAGAAATGTATAAGTTTTCTAACCGAAAAATGTCTCCCTCTAGAAACTGACGAAAGGCGCGGACAGCTGGTCACTCGCCGAGGTCGTCCACGCTATCGTTCTGCTGGCGCACTTCCATTCGCTCTCGTCCTTCGTCTTCTCGTGCGGCATCAACGAGGAGCTGGATAACCCTATGGGCCATCATTACAAGGAGAACATCCAGGCTAACAGCAATAACGTTCCCAACAAGCCCATGATGATGATGATGATGCCGCCGCCTGCTGTCGTCGACAAACTCGCCAGCAGTCCCAAACACATACCCAACGGCGTCGATCGTAAAGCTGGTGAGTAGTAGCCCGATTCAATTCTAACCAATTAAAAGTTTATATTTTTTTTAATTTTACAAATCTAAAAATCGCTTTCTTTTTCTTCAGAAAAATTACCATCACCACCGTCGTCGCCGAGTATAGTGGGCGAGCAGGAGGTCGGCGTCGAGACCCTCATGGAGCGCATGAAGCGGCTGTCGGAACGTTCCGAGTCGAGTCAGATCACCCAGGAGGAGCTGTCCAAACGCTTCGAGACCGTGGAGACGCAGTCGGCGGAACTCGTCGCTGCGCCTCAACGTAGCACAGTCGTGATAGACTCGGATATCGGTCACTTCATCGACGATCCCTCCTTCATCTATCAGGATTTCGCCAAGGTAATTATTTTTCAGACAAAAGGATCTTCACGCGTTAGATTCAAGTGTTTTTTTTCTCTCTCGAGTTTCTATGTAAATGCTAATGACAGAATTGAATTACGATCGACACGATGATTAACGAGGCTCGGTGTATATAGTTTGCTGCTCATGTTTTCCTCTAACGACAAAAACCAAGCGCGCGCGCGCGCTTTTTCTAACGTGATTCATCTTAGCAAAGAACATGAATACTTCTCATACCATGGATAAAAAACACACACACATTGTACTAAACGATTCTTTTTCGTTTTATTCTTATAGCGCGGTCAGCTGAACGACATCCCGACCTTCCGCGTGCAGGATTACTCGTGGGACGACCACGGTTACTCGCTGGTGAACAGGCTGTACAACGACGTTGGCTACCTCCTCGACGACAAGTTCAAGACGGCCTACAACCTCACGTACTACACGATGGGCACGCACAACAAGGTCGACACATCGCGCTTCCGTCGCGCCATCTGGAACTACATACAGTGCATGTTCGGAATAAGGCACGACGATTACGATTACAACGAGGTCAATCAGCTGCTCGAGCGCAGCCTCAAGACCTTCATCAAGAGCGCCGTTTGCTATCCGGAGCGCGTCACCAAGCGCGACTACGACCGCGTCATGAGGGAGTTCAAGCACAGCGAGAAGGTGAGCCTTTTTCTTTTAGTTTTAAACGTTAAAACAAAGATCAGATATCTGATTTAAAATTTCACTTAAACTGTAAAACTCAATTATTAACCAACGTCTGTTCGTCTGATTATAGGTCCACGTGAATCTGATGATTCTGGAGGCCCGCATGCAGGCAGAGCTGCTATACGCCCTGCGCGCCGTTATGCGCTACATGACTTAACTGCCCGGCGACAGCTGGCAGTCCAGTGTGCAAGATTTTTTCGTCGGCCGGCCGACGACGCCCAGCTTCATGGGAGTCGTCACAGAAAGGCTAGTTGTAAAACGCGAGAAAACACGAGTCGTCGTCCTCAGGCCGGCGGTCACGTTCGCGGTGGCGACGACAGGCTCGTCGATCGTAAAGAAAATTTATGAAGAAAAATTTATCATCAAAAATTGCTCGATTTGGAGCGCAGCAAACAAAATGTGAAAGGTAGTAATGAGCAGCAAGGATAAGTTTTATCGTGAATCGGCAAGATGGCGGGAATTACCTACGTGCGTCTGTAAGCCTTTGAAAAATTTTCTGAGATAATGTGATGCGAAAGAAAGAGAGAGAGAGAAATAGAGAGAGAGACAGAGAGTGAGAAAGATGAGAGAATGAGCGAGGTGACTTTTCGAATTCGAGTTTTGTATAGATAACTTTTGTGCGTCCAACCCGAAGTTTGTTGCTATAGATTGTATTTTTTTATTTTAATTTTTCTAATAATTCATTAGTAATCGCGCTTAATTCAAGAAAAGTAAAAAACAAAAAAACAAATGGATAGAGAGGAGTTTTTGTAAATATTGATTTGATAAATGATCGATTTTAACTTGCTTTCCGAAAAGATTTGTGTGTTATATCGTCCGACTGGAGTATATGAGCACACAAGATCTTATTCTCATTAAAGAAGTTCTTTTTATCAATTCAAGCTTATAATGAACAATTAATTCAATTAATAATGAATTTTATGTAAAATATTAAATGAAAAACTATGGCTTCTTCGTTACTTTATTTTAACTATTAGTTTCAATCAAATTCGTATTAACTAAAAAGTGAAACTGATTTTTATTTTATTAAATGGTCGAACGAGAGTCGCTCGGGGCGACTTTAGGATATAGAAAAAGTTGTGATACTTTGAATCTTAAAAATCACTATAAAAGCGAACAAAACGGTGTAGCAATTTATTGCTCGTCGCGTCGATAATGAATTTATGTTGTAATATATTTGAACTTTCGTCTTTCCTTTCAATGGTGATAATGTTTAACGACCGCGAAAAACGATAATAACATTAACGTCAGTTCCTCATATCAAAATTATTTCGAATGAGAAAGTCTTGAGTTTTGAAAATATTCTTTTAAATACTGAAAAACTTTGAGCTTATGATAACATACGTTAGCTATAAAATAACAAGATAAATGGGCGGAGAGATCAGAAAAATATAAAATATAAAAAAAACGTGTAAAAAATCTAAAATATATTTATTTTATTCAGTAACTGTAAAATCTAAACTAAGCTTTTAACAGCTCATTTATCGTTTGTATTCATATAAAAGTTCAGACGTACAGAAGCTTAGATGCGTCAACGAATTTTAACGACTTACAAAAATCAGTAATTAAATAAAGTAAATCGTACGGTGATTTCAATATTTTTCGTGACATACACAATTCAATATTGACAATTATTATGACATGACCAACGTTTTGAAAAAGTGGTTGTAACGAAGAAGAGGCTGTTTTATCAAATCAAATTTATATAATTACAAATATAGGTAGATATATAACTTGTAAATAATAAATATTATGTATTGTAATATACGAAGAGACATAGTTACATTATGTAAATTATATTTAAATTATATTACTCTGTGATTGCATACATTTAATTTAAAAATATTTAAAATTCTTATATTATTCATTACGACAAAAAAAATAATCTTGAAACAAGAATTCTTTTTCGTTACGAGAGTACTGTAAATAATTTTTGGTACGAAATTCACACACAAAAAGTGACTCCAATGTCTCTTTGTATTAACTTGCATGTGAGAAGTTAATGTAGTGATTGAATGTGTGATTTGAGGCTCTCGTAATTCAGTGTCTTGCGTCCATCGATAGGTTCGGCGCAGTTAATGTCAGGTGTAAGATAATCTCGTATGGAAATTGCTATAATGATTTCAGATCTACAGCCTTTTTGAGATGAATGTAGCAAACTGACCAAACATCAAACGTTTAAAAATCCTCTTAAAGAGAAACCAAACGATAAAAGAATATTTTTGACCAATTTCACACGACTCCTGTAATTATCATTCACATATCAAACGGAGTCCATAGGACATAGAACATTTTTTCTTTGTTTACATTCTTATTCGTTTGTTTTTAAACTGTGTTGAATGCGTTACTTCGTCGCTTATGCTTTCAAATAAGAATTTTAAATTCAATAATTTTAAATCATTTTAAAATTATTTATTTTTTTATGTTATAATTTAATTCCTTGTTACTCACTAGGCTTTTCTCAACTATAACATATATATTTCAAAATTCAAGAGATTCTCAAAGCTGTGTAGATAAAAGCGTTTTGTTTGATAACAAAAAAAGATTTCGAGGGATATATGCTGATAAAAAAATAATACATTAAGAAGAGTTATCTAAGTTAAATCAGTGAGATTGAGAGGATGATGGTTTTGTCGCGTTAGAGAAAAAAAGCTGTGTTGAACCAAAATTGTATAGAATTCAAACATAAGTTACACATTGGACGTAACCATTTTTATTGAATCGCCGCCTTATGAAATGTACGCGCCTTATTTTTACATATATCATCGTTCCGCATAACCCGATATTTACATTGTCATTCATAAGCGAGCGAGAAAGAGCAAATTTTAACTACGAAATAACATTTGGATCAAGTCAGAATAATCATTTGTTCATCTGACTTGTAACTCTTCCTCGTGTCTCTCTATATATGCGTTTATATACTTTGTCATCGTCCCCTAATACGAGCCTTCTTCTCTTCCTTCCCGCGTATAAGTCCGAGCGTGTCTTAACATTTTATTTAAGAGAATTATTCGGTCTCTCGCCCGGTGCTTCCTCATTGCAACTCTGTTTTCATCGGCCCACGGAGAATTCGTCGGCTAATTCTATTATTTAAGTTTAAACGATAAAAAAGTACATGTGACCGGGGAGTCGCGAACGCCTCTCCTTTGATCTTCGTGAGTGCACGAAACGATGGGGAGGCGTTCGCGAAGATATATACACATATATATGTGTATATATACACATCTCTCCGCCAAACGATCTCAGAAAGAGTGCGAAAGTCGAGGTACGACGCCGGGCGACGTGTTGCGTTAACATAAAGTATAAATATATAACTTTGTACCCCCCCATTACTTTCGATATGGCGATAAGGCGTTTCATTGTGTGTACGTGACGAATGTGCTGTACTGCGTGTCCCGTATGAATGTTTTATAAGGAAGGAAGAGAAGAAAGGGAGAAAAACGTTTTGTAAAGATTTTTTACAGTAATCTCGTCGACGCTCAGAACTGATGAATACTAATTGCGCGTTAATTCGATCGATCGGAACATGGCTGTTATTTAGTGAGCGATTGCCGTCGACGAGATTACTCGGAAAAGTCTGCAAAGGCCATTTAGTGATTAGTGAAGTCGCAATTTTATACTTTTTCGCATATATCGATCCAGTTCATACGTGACATTGCGATGGCGGTGAGATAAGCGTTTGCGAATAATGGAGTCGCGAAATTACCCACACATACATACATACATAAACACATATATTTCTTAAGATTGCCCTTAAAAGAATTTTCTAATGCGTTCGTGAACTTTGATTGGTTCGATAATAACGCTATCTTTTTTTATTATCATATTCTTATAATTTATTGTAGCGATCGAGAGAAAAGAAAATGAAAATGGAGACAGGAGGACATTCAAAGAATCCCGCGGAAACACATTGAAATAGTTTTTAATCGTTCGTAATAACTGTTGATTTTAGTTTGCTGACTCACAAAAAGCAGCGTAGCTTTACTTGTTTCACACTCGCGTTATTTCTTTTCGAAATAAGAAAATATACACAAATATATTTGCAAGGAGAAACTGAAATGCTAACGTATATGTGATGCGCAAAACAGCGATGTTTCAGAGATCATGTGGTACCGAGAGAAATTAAAAGTAACGAATGATATGAAACAAGTGGAATCGAGATGATCGTCTCGAAAAAAAATAGTCAAAGCTGTGAAAGTGCAAAAAACGTCTTTGAGTTTGCGGCCTTCTTTCCTTTTTTTTAATTAGATCTTAAAGATATAAGCGTTAGGAGAAGATTCGTATAAATGTATAAGCGTTGCATGCTCGATGGCGTTATTTTCACTTTCAAAAGTCACAAAGCATATTAATTGTACAAGCCACCGTATCAAGAGTGATAATTCAAGTGATTTGACTTGACCCTTCCGAGGATCATGGGTGAAATAAAAAATATGTAGCGAGGAAAATACTGATTGGTAATCGTACTGGTTCGAAGCGTTGGAGATTGAAGACTTGTTTCCTCTCTCTTTTGTAAAAAAAAAACATGTATGTGAAGTATATATATATTATAATAAGTCGCTTGATTAATTGAACAACGAGCTCTGCGACCACCCAACATCGATATTTCGATCTGTTAATAATTTTAAGCCAGCGGATCATGGTTTGACTTTATCACAGATTGAAGGTCCAGTTCTGCGGATCCGTCCACAGAATAGAGCCTATACATTATCAGCGACAAAAGTGTGATTTTGTATTATTTTTTTATATTTTTTAATAATTCATAATTTTTTTAAGTTTTCTTCGCTGACGCTTTGAGCGAAGTGTGACCATCACCATGTGGGGAGGGTTGTATGTGATGTGATTTCTTTTATATTGTAACGAATAATGAACACTTTAAGAAATGTTATAGTTTCATATATAAGTGATATGTTATTTGTCATTTATTTTATCCCTTAATAAATGATGTTATATAAAAAAAAACAACTTGACTTATTATTTCTTATATCTTATCATTACTTTAAGTATTATTGGTACATGACTAATATTATTGAAGATATGCTTTGTAAGTTTTTTGTTATTTCAAGATTATCTATTCTATTATGTAATTTTTTTATTTTGAACTTTTAACTTACCTGCATGAAAATATTGGCGTTTTAAAATTTATTGATTAAAAATCTTGAGTAAAAAAAAAGAATTTTTACGTTACAATCGTTTTATATTTTCATTTTAAGTACATGCAGTAGTAAAATAAATAGTGTACAGATAATTTTGTAAATTTGGTGTTTGAAACTAAAAATAAAATGTACTTATTTTAGTGACTTTGAAAAGCATTTAAAATGAATAATTTTCGGAATGGCCTTTATTGGCAGTACTTTATCTTATTTCTAAAAATTATCTTTGAACTGGAATTTTGTCAATGAGTTCTACTTTGCCAGCAACTGTTACAGCACCTACAGCTGGTTAGTCATCCATAAGCGAATCAATTCATTACGTCGGTATAATGATACAAGTACCGCTAAGAACTAATTCATGTGCGCTAGCGTCAACTGATTTTATATTAATAATAATTTTAATAATAAATAAAAGATGAAAAGTATTAAAAACTAATGTTATAAAATAAAAGATATTTCAACAAATGTGTTCAACAAAAAAAGAAAACTTATTTCAGAGTATATTTACAAATATTATTTTTACAAACAATTTTAATTATAGTCAAATGTTTTTATTTACACTTTGGATGCATATATGTATACGAAACTGAAAACAAAATAAAGTATTAACAGGTTGAGAGCAAAAACTGCGACTCGTAATTATGGTAAATAATTCTTTATTAAAAAACAATGAAACAAAATCGGTTCAGTTTTAATAAGCTTGTAATGACATAAAAATATTAAATTAAAAAAAATACTGACAACCTGTTAAAATTAATAATACGCACTTGACATTTATTATAATATCTATTAGCATTTTACACGACTGTAGATTATGTTACATTAAACATCGAAATTGCACTCAGTATCTCTACTGCCTTGTTTTTCTTTAATAATACTTTAATTACAATTCATTCTTAATTCAGTTGATAAAACCAGAAACAAAATTACTTTCCATATCAGAATCATTATGATTCACACGTACGCGCTAAGGCTTCTCACTTTATCAACTTAATTACATATCTATTACCATTACTTTTGTTCATCTTTCTCTTACGTATGTGAAGTTCTTTCTTATTTACAAGAGCAAGATAACCGAACGCCGTTCACTAAAAGTCTGAGACTATCAATAAATTGTAAACTCTCAAATATAATAAAAAAAGGAAAACCATTATACACATCTGAAGTGTCACGTTTTATACTTTTTTTTCTACAGACTCTTGCCCTCCGGTACAAATCATCCGTACTTTATATATATGTGCAGTATTAAGCCGTCGTAATGACGGCCCTCTATTAGAAGACGGTTACTCACGTTGAAGGACAGAAGACAGTTTTCTTTTTATATCGATAATTAGTGTTATCTTTATCTTAGACGCTAAGAAATGTGCACGTTGTACAAATGATGTTTCGTCGCATTCTATATAAACACATCGTTTGTTGGTAAAAATAATTTAAAGCGTATCCTTGTGAACGTTTATTTTCTTTTTTTTTCTTGGTCGACGTATTTATTAGTTACCATCGTAATCCTGTGGCGGGGAATGATGGTGCATGTGAATGTGAGGAGACATTTCCAGTCCCAGACTACTTCTCTGAAAGAAAAAGTTACGAATGAAACTATTGCGCTATGAAGGAATTGAAAAAAACGTTACACTTTCATGCACTTTTTTCATATATTCAATCTACTTGATATACTTTTAAATAGAATTTCTCGCATGTATTGCTTGTATCTTTCAGCGCGGTAATATCGTTTATACCCGAAATTGTTTCTTGCATCAGGGCGATAATACTCAGTCTAAAAAAAGTCTTATGTAACCGTAATCATATAAAAATTTAATAGCGCGTTACTATTTGAAGTTTTTAAAAACTAGAATATACACCAATCATTATTATGTCAATTAATCAATACGTTTATCTAGACCCAGTTAATAACTACATACTCGTTATCGAATGTTATCGATGCAAGTCATTAATTATATTTCTAAACGATTTATCTTTACTTTTCAAAGTGAAAAAATACTCTATACAGAAAAATTAAAAAAAAGGGATAATATATAACCGTTTTGTGCAAGTAAAATTACTTTTTAAATTTAAAACATTAAAAAAGGCAGTAAAATCATTTCATTTAACTTATTTGAGAAGGATGATACAAAAATTAAATATTTGTCGCGCAATTACAATGCATTTTTTCGAAAATTTCGATAACCTATCGTTCTTCATTTCAAACCAATATAAGTATAACACATCATCAATCTTTTCTTCCCCCCAATTAACTAAACGCAGCGTGCCAGCAGAAACTAGGCCACGTAGACACGACGAAACCATCAAGAAAACGCGTGCACGCTGCGTGTCTACGACATATGAATTACTTGTGATCTCACTCCGTTGATCGGCGTGGGCGTGGAGTTGTCAATGGGATAGCCGACGACGTGGGTCGAGCACTTCTCGCAGGCCTTCCTGCGCCTCGACGAGGCGTGACAGCGTATCGCCCTGCAGAGCTCGCGCGCCATCTCCGAGCACAGCGATTCCTGAGGCGGCTGGCTCTGCTGACTCGAGGGCAGCGCTGACAGCTGCTGACCGGTCGCCTGGGGGATGCCCTGCAGCGAGCCCGAGCACGTCGGCGGCGGCATTGGGGTCTGTTGCTGCTGGCACGGACAGTAACAGTGGTTTTAATGCTTTTCTTTATTTTTATTTTTTTTTTTGAGATGTGGAACAACATTTTGAAATTCGATTATACTGCTGAGCATGCTAAATTCTATGTTAATTATGTAATTATTTAGGTTTGATCGGAGTACTTAGAACTTTTAAGAAAATATTCCATTATAAATAAATAGAAAATATAGTTTGCTCATTACAATGAAAAGCTGATGACATTGGCAATTAGGTACGTCGAATTTTTTCAAACCATGCAATACAGTGACAGTAGCTAATATAATTTTCTCAGTATTACAGGCTTAATTAAAAATGCATCTTGTAGCCTATTGCATAATTATCCGTTCATAGTATAAATAAGACTATTCATGAATAAAGTATTATGCATTTTCTACTACAATGATTTTCTGTGATTCGTTGAAATGATCTGACAAATCCGTGAATATTTATTGACGGAAACTTTGTTGATGTCATTGCAATTGAATGCGCGATGTTATGTAAAATTGAACTCACAATATAATAAACAGTAAATAAAATTATTCCGCAGTCGTGTGAGCATTTGCTAACGTAAAACCATGATATTTCATACATATACATTGTTTGATCACTTCAACTTTTCGGTAAAATTACTCGAATATTTATTTGATAATAACAATAATGCAAGTCACGTTGCGTTAAATCAAATATCTTCCATTAAAATGAAACAGTATATTATGCAACTACTATATGTAAAATGAGTTCAAATATGGTGATTACCGTACACAAGTGACCGATGAGGCATGATATGATTGCGGAATTAGCTTACGCATGAATTGCATATCATAGTTTTTGAAAAAGTGAAAGTAAAAAATTTTCCGCACCGAGAAAACTTTTTTCTGTGTGAAAAAACATCTTGTTTTAGCGAGTGAAGAAGATTTTTCACACACACGAAAACAAGTGTTTTAAAAAATATAAGTATTTGTTTAAATAACTAATTTAAAAATAACTCTATACTTTAAATTATATATATTAATTTACTTTAATGTTGCGTGACTATACGCAAATTTATAATATTTACAAAGCATTTGCCAATTTTCAATTATTTCAAAAATGAAAAGAACATTGCTTCACGCATGTTGCGCAAAAACTTCAAAATTATAGAATAAAAAAAAAACTTCATACAAAATATTACTTCATTCATCTAATAAACAACTATTTGAAACGAAACAAGACTCTCTCATACCATGCAACTCTCACCTGCGCTTTTCCCATAACAATCCTGACCTAGAATCCAGCTACGCTCTATCGTCGATCATCATCGACGCGTATACATGCTATGTACAAACAAGACTATAAATCGCATACGCATGCAGAGAATGAATTATTATTGTCATCGGAGCTTCGCAAGACTCGGCCATGCTCGAGAGATGAATATACAGAAATAGAGTGAGAGAGAGAGCTTTCGCGCAGATGCCTCTCAGTTGAGCGTCTCCATGTGAAAACTCACGCGTTCGGGAGGTGCGTTTCGTTTGGAATTGTAGCAAAACTCGAAGATGGCGATCAGCACTGCGAACGCCAGTCCGCACAGTAGAACGACGAAAATACCACCTGCAAAAGGGGCTCAGATAGAGTGGACGGAGAGAGAATCTTTTAGGAAGAGTTGACGGAGGAAGTTGTTAGGCTAATTGCGAGAGAGTCCAGAGTGCAACGCGACGACGACGACGGCTTTTTAATAGTTTGACAACGGCCGAATTGCCAAGTTAGCAGGGGATTTGGAAGGGTTAGCGGAGAGAGTGTTGGGGAATTCCGAATGACGTTGAATTAGCTTGGATGACCGGCTTTCAGAGGGAAATACATTTCCTTTGCAATGACAGTTGGGGAAAATCGTTTTGTATCCAAATATATGCGATAGTATATTTGAATAGAAATTTTGATAGTGCAATCATAATATATATTTTTATTTTTAAGGATTTTTAAAATAAATTAATAGATTGATGGATAAACATTGTATTTAAACATCGACATATTTTTTACGCGGATTACTTCAATTTTAACAAATAGTGATTATAACGTACCTATATTATCTACTCCTAGTGCATTAGCTTTACTTTCTTTGCCCTTCTCGTTCCTCATACAAGTATCTCCCGGACTCTTCCACCACTTATCGTACAGTATTTGAATCTCGCCCTTCTCTTGAAGCTCGAGAATCGCCAACGAAATTTTGTCTCTCCATGGCGAACCTAAAAGTCATTTTTGTCGTAAGAAAACCTATACGAATTTCGTTTCATATAGTCAAATAAAAGTTTCTTGATACTAACCCATGGGCGTCGCGATCCCGTAACCTTTAGTGTCCAGAAGGCCACCGATTTGCGTTAAATTGCAATCCCTCTGGACGATGTAATCCAGCATCGTCGACTCCATGAGGAAGGCATAGTTCCCTTGAAGAACTCGCTTTATGCCCTCTTCGTACGTTGGCACGAAAACCGATGGCTTTCTGTTCTCCATAAATCGCCACATTTTTTTGTACGTTTCGATCATGGAATCCTGAAAATATGAACAAAATTCATTGGTTTAAGAATTATGAGCAGCCGTATTCTGATGTCATCGGGTTTTCGATTCGATTCTTATAAGCCGTCAATGTTTGTACGTTATATTTTATTAAAAAATGAATAAAGAAGAAAAACGTATTTTGATGTATAACGTCAAGCGAGGGCACAGTGTATGTGTATAAAAAGTTGTATAATGTTTCAAAAAGGTCCTATAGTATAATCCAATTTGAAAATTTCATGCAGATCCCTGGACCTTTGCTAACGTGGATCCTACGCCATTGTTATAAATTTCTTTAAATCATTAAAAAATATACAGAAACTAAAACGTGCCTCCGCATGAGATAGTTCATTCAGCGTCAAAAGCCCAGAATGTCTTAATTATCACAAACGAATATAATTAAAAACAAGATCCACTTGAGGACGTTCTTCGGAAAAGCAATTCTTCCCAACTTTTTTTAAAACTTTGCACAAACATTAATTTAGTGACCCGTTATATATTGCTGGCCAGCAAATTATAGGCTACGGTATTCAAAATCGAGATTGTCTCTTAAATTTCGCACTTTTAAAATGGGAATCCTATGCCGGGTCCGTCGTAGCGACACATTTTTATGAATTATGCCAGTTTTTTGAAATTTAAAAAAAAATAGTACGTTATAGTACATAATAGAACAAATAATATTTGTTTTCTTTCTTACACCGTCGTTTTTTTTTACTTTTTCAAGTAATGTATATAGAGGATTATGAAGAGTCCCCATCATAAATAATATTTTTAGATCACAATTTAAAATGGAAATCGTCGTCTCACCCTGAAGAAGGTCATGGTACTGCCACTCTCCAGAGTCCCGTAGGAAATGTCCGTCTGACTGGCGAGATCCTCGGCGTTCTCGATTGGCGTGATCATCCGCTCGACCGTGAGGAAAGCCGCCAGGTTCGCCGTGTACGACGAGATGATGATGAGCGTGAAAAACCACCAGATGCCGCTAACGATGCGTGTGCTCGCGGCCTGCCGTACAAATACCATAATATTATAGTAACGACGAAAATTATAGCGCGAGAGAAAAAAGAGGTTGTGGCACTGATTGTAGATTAATTTCGCGGAGATTTCGGCTGGGTAATTAGGATATTGTGCAGTGAGAGGGTTAAATGTGGATATTTTGGGTTCAAGTGGAATACGCTTTATTATATTATTTTGTTTATTAGATTGTAGTCGCTTCTTATATAGTTAGCGTGCAGTATATTATATATATGGGTAAATCTTCGGAACCTTTGACTATCATGTGACTTCAAAATTTGAGTTTCTGTAAGCCATTACAAAAGCTCAAATCGCTGACACGAAAATTAAATCTCTCAAAAATCATCCGAAAATTACAATCAAATCCATCCACAGACATGACACAAAACAGAAAAAAGATTTCCTTCATTTGCCATCAAATCAATACTAAGTTAACAAATTATAACCACACTACCCGAGCCCACCTTAAATCCAGCAATTACAAAAATTAAAAAGTACCACCTCCGCGCAAGCAGTATACCACATTAAATAAATTAGCAACTCGCGCGTACAGCCGCACAACGGCAAAGTTCTCCCGGTAATTAAGAGGCTAATGGCTAATTGACGAGGCGCCTGCGCGTATATACGCAACGCCAACCCGAACCACAGTTCACGCGTGCGCGCGTGTGTGTTGAAAGTTATCCCGCGGAGAGAGATCGATGCAAAAGCCCGCGCGAGAGCGGTTTGATTAACATAAATTTAATTATTTCGACACGCGCCTCTACCATCGGCCTGTTTGCCGAAGGCTCGCAATGATTACTTCGGCGTGTCAGTGTCGCGCGTAAACACAATTATACCGTCGCTCGTCGATTTCGCGGCTACCATCCGCCTCTGCACCGTTATTATACGCGCAGGGGAGTGTAATCACGCAAATCGGCGGTTAATGTCAAATTTCCCGTGGGACACGCCGATCAGCTTCTTTCGCTTATTGGTCTTATCCCCCCTTCGGAGAATGCATATTATAGTGAAATGATATTGTATAAGCGGATGGACGAGTACCTTGGGATTGAGATCGCTGCCCTGCTGCATCAGCGTACCGATGGTGAACCAGAAGCTGTTGGCTAGGGAGAACTGGTTCTCGACTATGTCTTCCGGCCCGCTGTGGCACGGATGTGGGTTGTTCCATTCGTAGGGCGAGAACCGCGCGACCACGAACATCGTCACCGAGACGAGGATGTACGCCGCCAGGACGTACAGCCAGATCTCGATCGCTAGGGGGTTCATGAACGAGAAGAGACGCGCTGGATGGCTCGTAGGTACCTGCAGGTGAAATGTAACATGGTTATAGAAGATATTTTGTGAGATTTTTTTTTGTAGACGGTATAGCACGCTGTAATATATGTTTTTCTTTTTTTTTTTAATTTTATTTGTGTTATTTTGTAAAAGTATAGGATTTTGGATTATAAAATTCAATTTTTAAATAAGTATATATATAATTTAACAAATTTCAAATTTTATAAAATACTTTTAGTAATTTTTTATCTTTATTACGTCGCGTACAAAGAGACAATTATTTCATTCGAAATGGATTCTGTTTCTACATATAGGAATCTTATGTAATTCAATTAAGCCAGAAATTTTGTTTCAAATATATATTATATTCCCTTTACATATAAAAATTCAATTCCACGTTAATATACATCACAAATATTAATTTTAATTCAAAACGACGTGCGCATTGCAATTCCGCAAATTAATACGCATGCATGGCTTCCAGCATTTATCCCGACAACTGAAACTACATCATATATATACCGCATCGCAGCCGCCGCGCACGTACCTCGTTAGTAGTTACACCCAACTACGGCAAACATCCTCCCCCGTTACATAACGCGTTACAATACCGCACAATTACCTCTCAAAACTTCCATCCCTCCTACCCCTCCCCTACAAATTACCGTCAATTTGCTTTCTTTCATCTCCAAAACTTTTGCCCCCCACCTAAAACTCAGTCGAAAATATCAGAGTGAGTATAAGTATAGCTCGACTCGCGCGCCCGCGTATAATCAGCAAAGTTGCATCGCGGTCTAATCTGTCTCGCGGGCGAATTTCATCGATGTTCCGCCGTAACCAGGGGCAACGCAGACGTGATGATGCTACAGGCAGAAGCAGCGAGCGCGGGTCCATTCTCGGCTAGTTAGTTTGGGTATCCTTTGAGTAAGATGACCGTGTCGTGCCCCTCTCTAGCTCGCCTTAATTGCGCGTGAGTGGTCAATTTGCAGCGATTAAAGGTCTCGGTCTCGCTAGTCGCGCAAGCCTCAAAGCTGATTAGACTTGTGTGTGTATCTCCTCGGGGAAAAATGCCACTTACCCAGAGCGAGCTTTGTAATATCGTGCTTTCGCATTTCTTTCCATTTTTTTTCTTTTTTTTTCTTTTTTTTTCTTGTTTGAAAGGTGGAGTAACGAGGATGGAAAAGGAAGTCGGTGGACTGGGAATTTATTTTTGAATCGTTTCGTTTGATAGTATTTTTTCTTTTTAGAAAAATGCGTAGTTTTTTTTTTTAACTAAAATAAATATTGTAAGGAATTGAGCGGTTACAGAAACAAAAAAAAAAACATAGGAAATAGTTTTAAAAATGTATTTGATTGATTGGCGGCAAAAAACGTTATTTCTCCTATTCTTCGTCTATTTAATCGGCATCCTTTTAAATCTTTAAAATTACTTGTTACTGCAACTAGCTTAAGTTATAGCGAATCTTTATTTTATCGCAGTTTACTTTTAGGCAATCATTTTTTTTATTATTCAGTAGATTAAGATTATAATTGTATAACGACAAAACAAATTTTCGTCAATTGATTTTATCCGATTTATAATTAAAGGGATCTAATAGCAATAAATAAATACCACAAAAAGAAAAACAAGAAATATGAAGGAGAATAGTGACCAAAATGTTTATTTTAATAAATCTATTGCAGTGTTCCACTCCACTTCTTAAATATCAACGATGGCCAATGGTTTCCTAATTAATTTTTTCACTCAATAGCCTCTAAATCTATTGATCCGCGAAACGCGAAAACAATGTCGCCACCACGTTTCTTTAATACCCCCAAAACATCTTAATTCCCAGTAAAATGAGCTATTTATAAGCCAAAAAGGCCGTATAACTCCTGCAAGCGCATACCTCCCGCAACTTTATATTAATCGCGCCACAAAGCGCGCGCACACTCGCGTCAGCGTAATATTTTTTACGAGCGCCGCTGAAAGTTTCGGCAACCACGCAGCAGCGTCTCGGGATAATAAAATCCGCTATAGGAGGCCTACACGCGCACACAGCCGAGAGAACGATATAGAAGCCACCTCTAGCCATGGAAGTTTATTATATTCCGCGGAATCTGGCTCGAGCAGCACTGCTGCGGCTAATTGCGCGTGAATAACGAGTAAAACTTTGCATTTTTCGCGCCACGTTGTTGTTGTTGTTGTGGGCACTGGGATTTATATTACCTTGAAGAGTATGGAGATGCCGAGGTTCATGAAGGGCTTGGTGAAGTCGATGACGCTCTCGCGGGCGTAGTTGATGGTCATGGATCCCACTGCCAAATCCGCTTTCTGTGGAAACAGACGACCAACACACACGCACATGCACACAAAAGTTGAGAATTCATAATTTGTTTGTGGTCGTATTAGGGGCACAACGCTCGTTTGTTATTCTAAACGATCGTGGAAAAAATATCGAGAGAGGGAAAGAGGGAGAGAAAGTAAGAGAGATAATAGGGGTTTGCATTACAGATGGATATTTAGAAAAATCGTGCTTACTGTGTAATATTTTTCAAAGATTATATATATAAGTACTTAAATATAAAATATATAAAAAATGCATATAGATAATATATATAATGTCATGCTCGCTACACAGGATTAATCTAACCGCTATACATCTACAAGCCGACTAAAAGGTAATTGTAGAACAATACAAAAGCCACACACTACTATACTCATCCTGCTAAAGACACCCACATAGACGCAGTTGTGCGGTAGACTAAATGGCACATGTATACTATGAGTAGATCTGTATTCATTCATGGGAGAATTTCATCAACCGCGCGCGAGTGCGCGCCGAAATCGGCGACGCGCGTCTGTCTGGCCCCATCTCTCCTCGTCCCGCTGTTAATATCTATATAGGTATATGTCTAAAACGCAGCCGCTCCCGTATTTCTCCATTTCTCCCGACGGCGGCTGAAATATACGGAGCTCGCGGCTTCTTTTTCGTCAAGTCGCATTCTTTCGCCTCCCGGCGCTTTATTAATGATCATCCGACAAAAAGGAATGACCAGCTTTGCGCCCTGCTGCTGTTGGTGGTAGCTGGCTGGGTTGTCTCGGATGAATCATTTTCGTATATTTATGGCGGGGAGTGAGGTTTGTGCGGCGGGGGTTATAAGAGGTGGAAGTTTTCTTTTTTTGAGATTTAGAAGATTTGGAATTTTGTGGTGAAAAGTTAGTCTGGGACGTGTGGAATCTGGAGTCAGGGTCTTCTAGAAAGCTGACAAGGAGTTTTCCCAGGTTTTTAGATAGAGTGTTGGTTTGTAGAGTTTTTTTTCTACATTAGGTATAAAATATGGAAACATAATTATCAAATTAGTCGCTTCTTGATTATCCTCTAAATGGATGGCAATATTTCAGAATAAGAGATATTCACTTTTGAAAGTAGTTAAATAGCGAGGCGCTTTGCGATTTAATATTTGAAGAGTAAAGATGAAATATTGTTTACATTTTTAATTCGTATTCCCAATCAGACATAGGTATGTTAAAAATCAAATACCTTTAAATCTGACAAAAAAGGAGATTTTCCTTTTGCATTTTTACACTTTGAAAATCTGGAAAAGTGGCCTTTGACAGACATTTGCTAACTTATTGGAACCCGTCAGTCGCCAACGCTGTTTTTTACGCGAAGATTATGATGAATAAACATGAGAAATCTTTCGCTTTTGAAAAAAAAAGATTGAATCGCATCACTCAGCGTATTATCCGAACACATTAAGATTCTATATGAAAGCATGTAACTTTCTACATAACGTAGCTCATCTACATACACCTCTAGATCAATTAAAAGCGATGAAAGAGACATTTAATATAAAGCATTTAAAAAGGATTAATCACCGCAATAATTCATCTACATCGCCTTTTTATACCTCTATACCAATCGACGTCAAATTGAAATAACGATTCGAATCCCCCGCCACGTTATACCCGCATCCAATAAAATTAAAACCACCGCGCGCGAAACAAAGTATAACGTCCCGTAATAGTTTTATTCGATACCGCATAAAAGTCATTTCGCGCTGACGCATTGCGCACTATGTGGCTACACGTGTTATTTGCATAAAAACCGTCGACACGGCACGTTCGGCTTTCCCGCGCTTGAAAAACAAACGCTGTTATTCATTAATTTCCCTGCGCTCACCGCCGAGTTCATACACAAGGCATTGAAATTCTCGTCAGTCAAGTCCACCAATCACTGCGTACCTATATATATATGTGCGCGCGGTCGGAAATGTGGAGTATAGGTCGGGAATATTAGATTCCGCTAATTTTATTCGTTGGTCGCGTGCGGTTTGGAAAAGGCTTTTTTTTTGTATTTGTATTGTGTGTGCAGCGTATTTTTTTGAAAGGTTTTTATTAGAGAAACGGTGTGATATTTTTATTGAAGTTGAATGTTTTTATATGATTCTCAAAACAATAGCAGCGATTTTGCATTTCCATCGACATCGCCTGCCATAGTTTCTGTTCGCGAAAATTTGCGAACGTATATCTAGCTCATGTTAAATGCATATTTTAAAAATAATATAGTTGAACTTCGTTATAACACATATATCACACATCCTACATTAAATTCCTCGAAAATCAAATTACCATCATTAACGCGGCAAATTTACTCGCGCAGCCATTAAAATACACTTCGAACTCGATATACTTTGAAACAAGGCTATGTACACCGACGCCCGAAACAATATCAATTTTGCGCGCGGAGAGTAACTTTCCTCTCTACACCGGTTCTCCCAACTACCGCAATAGTTGGCTTTTTCCTCCCTCTGTGCGCCCATCCGCACCAGAGAGAAAGTGTCAATCTCGCCCGGGCAATTAACACACGCGGCGGTTTCCCTCTATGGCGCGCATACAGCCCTGTGTACACGCAAAAGTACCTAACGGCGTTTTAAGCGTCTCCGCGCGCGCGCAGCTGCGGGAGTCCATTATATTTAACGGATATGGGCTCGCGCGCGCTTCTATTTGCATTGCAAAAGCCCGTGTGATGGCTATAGCATAGGTATATATACGCAGGTCTGAACGTATATATATAAGCGCGGCGGGCATCTGAATTTCGAATTCGCGCGCCGCCCTAACGAACGCGGAGTGGTCTTTGTTTAATTCATACGAGGGCTATGCGCCGTACCGATGCTTCTTCGGATGATGCGCGCCGTTAACCGAGGAGCTGGAACTGTTATTATTTGGACTTCGGTCTCGAGGAAACGCCATTATAGTAGTTCTATCTGCATGCTGTTACGACGCGTCAAAGAGTTCGATCGCTTGTTTAATGAAATTCATATTGCTTGAATTCTGTCTGTTTTTTTTCAGGTGATCAAAGGGACCGTGTCCGAGAGTTAAGGTATGAAGGGGAGAACGTTTGAAAAATATTCGAGAGGCAAAGAATATTTTACGAAGTTACGAAATATTTTTGTTGAAAAAGATGAATTTAATGCAATATAAATGAATGGGGTTACAGTTCGTTTTTAGTGGAACCATTTTTTTTTACACTTAAAAATGGAGTTTAGAAAGGCTATATAATTGCATCAATACATTAATCGATTTTTAAACCTAATATTTTTTAATCACATTTCAACTATATTATTCGCCCCGAAAGCGTAACAGAGGGAACAGACAAGAATTCATACATTTTTCCACGTTCTTTACTTGACTTTCCGTTACTAACGAGGAGAGTGCTGCACACCCTTCAAGAAACGGATTAACGGGGCTTTGAAAGCCGATTTCTGGTAGTAATCTTAAATATCCTCTATTTCGTTTGAAAATGATATCTCTTCTATTGACAACACTTTGCGCTTATTTATAGTATGAAAACGAGCAAACAAGATTATAAAATTAGACAGTAAAGACCAAAATTTAACCTTTATTTCGTTAAAAAATATTAATTTTTAGGAAAGTACAAACAATAAAAAAGCATAAGAAAATGGTTAAAAATTTACCTTCTTCTTTTTAAACGATTTAATGGATTGTATTGTGAACCATTTTGTTATGCTATCTATCAATCGCTCTAGATTGCTTGTAATCTCTTAAAAAATTAATATTTTTTAACAAAACAAATCATAAATTTTGGCTTTTCCTGTTTACTTTTATAACCTCTATTACTCGTTTTTGTACCATCAATAATTGCATAGTATTGTCAATAGAACAGCCAACATTTTCTAACGAAATAGAGCATATTTGAGAAACGTTAAAATCCGTTTCCCAGGGGATGTGCACTATCCTTGTAAGTACTGTCGCGCATGGAATGCTTGACGTGACACAGCTGCAGTGAGGTCGCACTCGTGGTATGAGGACGCCTAGACGAGAGACGCATACGCAGCAGTTATTGCATGATAGCTCAACAGCTGGGAAGGCAAAATTATATATGAGGTAATTCATAAAAAATTAAGATGGTCTCAAAAGTGGTCAAAAAAATTTTTTGAAGACATACCTTCCAGATGTGTTTTTTCTTATTTCTTATATAACAAAGTACATCGCAAAAATCGTGTACAATTAAAAACTTTTATATAAATTTTGAAAGAATTGACATTTCTAAATTAAAAAAAATGTTAATAAAAACTCCTTCTTTCTAGATTTATTTTCTTTTTTGAAAATTTGTATAGGACATTTTCGGGATACATGCGGTTGATATTTAACTTTCTTTGTACTGTATAATTTGTGATATCAAAAAGAAGAAAAAACGCGCGGGGAAAGTTTGTCTCAATTTAAAAAAATTTTTGAGCAGTTTTGTAATTCTAAATTTTTTGTGAATTTCTTCGTATATGCGAGCCCCTATTCCTATACATTATGACAACTAAAAAGAAATGCTATTAAAAAACTAGTGTTTTTCAAACTTGTGGTTTTATCTATCATTTTTTTTCCACCAAAAAGCACAATTATGACCCGTCCAAATAAAGGCACTGTTGAACGCTTCACAATCCTACTTCATTATACCCTATTTAAAGAACACAAAACCCGCTTTACCCCGAAATCTTCTCTCGTTTCCCTCACAATAAAGCATCCCTTTGTCCGTTTGAATAAAAGCTTTCGAACGAGAGCTCAGTACCGCGTCCAACGTACATTAATGCATTTTTCATGCAGTTAGCGCCTCTCGGGAGCTACAAAACTTTACTTCTAGTTTCGCGTCTATACAAAAATTTCAGATACAGAAAAGTGAATCAGAAAGAGTTTTCAACGCGCGCCCCCCAAAATAATATACAACGAGTAATTTTTTAATCTAAATTACAGCCCTTCAAAAACGCCTCGCTTATAATACCACTTTTTCCATCATCGCCCCGTCAGAATTTAAAATTCAAATTCCCCGCCTACTTTCGGCCTCGCGTTTACAAACTCTCGCTTATATTTTCAACGTTGAAACTGCGAAGCGCACCCAAAATCAGCTTATGTAAAGCGTGCGTCGGCGCGGGGGAGAAAATGGAAAATCGAGCTTGACAGAGAGATATATATGTGTGAGTAAGACATAACGCGTTTTGCGGCACAGAGACAGGCAAGAGGCAAGAAGAGTATATATATAAGTATATTGTTGCAGGTATGAGGCACTCGGTGTCTGACTCACCTTGTCCATCAGCTGTCGGACAATGCCGTTCCACTCTCCGGTCTCGTAGTCGTAAACGCCGTACTTGCCGTCTGGCACCAGCTCGATCCTGTAGGCGAAGCCGACCATGCGCGCTATCTCCTTGAGCAGGTCGATGCAGAAGCCCTCGTAGCGCTCGTTGCCGCTGTAGTTGCCCCCCCGGCCGCGCAGCATCACGTACGGCTGCTCCTGAGGTGGAGATTGCCAGAGCCCGTATGTATATATAAAAGAGCTTTCTCGCGACCTCATGTACATAGTACGCGCGCGTATACTTCCTACAATAGGTACGTTTCGGTTGTTCTTATACTACCTATACTGTGCAAAACGGAAGATTACTCTATATTCTCGCGTGTACGCGGTAAGTATGCACTTTGTCCGCAACGCCGACGATTGAGGGAGAGACCGAGTTACATTCGCATAATACGTAGGGGTATGTGGAAAGCCAATCCCTTCGCTCGCAGAGGAAAAGTATACGCGTCTACTACTTACTGCAACTCGTATAACTTGTGAGGTGAAGGGCCTGGACTATATCGTAAAGCGCGGGGGATTCAATTTATTCGCGATCGTTTGTTTGGAACTATAGGAGAGGCATCGAGCGCGCTTTCAGATTTTTTCGTTTAATCAAATGTTTGCGCCAGTCATAAAACCCTCCGCGCTCGCCCGTGTTACTCGCGCGACGACAACAGGAACGAGGAAAAAAACAAAATTGTTCGGATTCGGCTGGACGCTTTATTGCCCGCCGCGTCCAATCTGCGCTGTTGTCACACCCCGCGGCGACAGTCGCTAGAGTGTTGGGTTTCTCTCGCTCAGTCGTTCAAGGTTATATAACTCGATCGGCTTTTTTAAACGGTTCTGTCCGTACGGTTTTGCCTTTTTTTCGAATTGCGATCCTAAACCGAATCGAATGTTTTTCTCGTTTTTTGCGCGCGCGTGATACATCCACATCGCAGGCTTACCACGTGTATACTAGACGGAAGGTGTTGAGGTAGTTCATGACTCACAGTGGTCTTATCGATTTTGTTGGCATACGTGAAAAATGTTAAATTATATTAATATAGAAATTATATTTTTAGACAAATAAAATATATATATAGATACATCGTCGCGTGGTTCGAAGAAAAGCCAACTTCAAAGTTTCGCGGGCAGAAAAGCCAGCGGATAGGCTCATTTTTGGCTTTTCTTCATGCGAAACTTTGAAGTTGTCTTTTCTTCGTGCAGGGCGACGATATATAGTATACTGATTTCCGCAAAGTTTTGCCGAAACGCCTGTTATTACCAAATTGCAAATTTTTAAGCTTTAATATTTCTATTGCGGATCGTCTGAATGATTTTAAATTTTGTACTCTTATATGTATACTAACTAATATAGTAGGTATATAATTTTTCGTAAAGATTGTAAGAAGACGCGTTTTGGAGATGAACTACCTTTATGTACGGTATAATATGCATGCATATGAACCGCGCGCGTATAATGCCAGTTCGTATAACCGCGCCAATATATTGTTATATACTTCCCCATTCCTCGAGACACCTTATACACGCGCAATTCCCTTTTACACACCATGATGCGCGATAAAGACGTAAAGTCCACCGTGTCACTCACATATCCGCGTCGCTACACGGTTATCAACCGGTAAGCTCCCGTCCACATATATACACGTATACATCATAATCTCGCATGTGTTTACGCGGGGACGCTGATTAACCCAATATGCAACTAAACTGATTACTCTGCGTCGATGACGCGTACGCCAGGGCCTCTGGGATGTATACATACATATATTGAACGCGTAGTGTACACCGCCGCAGGATTTCCGAAGCTTCTTCCGAAGTTTGTTTTACGGGGGTGTGCGAGTGGAATACCCGATCGCCCGAAGTTGACGGCGCGTGTCCGCGAGCTGTAAAAGTATGCGACGCGGGTGATTTTTTTAATTTTTTTCACGGGGGATTTTATTAGGGGTGCGATGCGGAATTGATGAGCGACGTTTTAAAATGTAGATGAATTATGTTGTATACACTCGAGGTATTCGCTGTTCCTTAGGTCCCTTATTCCTTAGCGAGTATAAAGGACTTTAGATGTCAAGCAAGTCTACATTCAAGTTAAGTTTAGTCTTCTCAAACAATGAAACGTGTATATATACATACTATGTTACACTAGACACATGAACATTACTTCGTTATTTATATGCATGGTTTGCACAAAGCCGAAATGACAAATCGGCAACTATATTCCGCTACAAATATTATATAAACTTTGATTTACGTTACGCGTTCTCCACTTGAATAGAGACTCGGTCAACTGTTAAAAATAATTCAATACAATCAGACTTAAAATAAATAACTTTCGGTCAACTCCATTTTCTCTATAGAACCAAGCGCAGACTTTAATTTTAGCGAATGCTCCACGAAAAAAAAACGAAAATCCGTCTCGCCAAAAACAGCAACCGGTATACGCGCGTACATATTCAGCCGCGAGCGCGAAAAAGATTGCAGCTGTTTGTACGGTATCTCTTGTGGATTTTTATCTCCTCGTGATAAATAGAGCCGTCAGGTGCATATAAACGGACACCAGGCTATACACTCTGACCCCCTTTGTTTACCTTCTCGTTATACACACTTTTGCATATGCGTGCATCATCATCGGCAGAGAGAGAGAGTGAGAGAGAGAGAGAGAGAGAGAGAGAGAGAGAGAGAGAGAGAGAGAACGCAGCAGTGGTCCGACGACACGCCCTTTTTTCTCTTTATATACACTCTGATCAAAGCCTCGTCGTTGTTGTCGTCGTCGTCGTATGTATCTGTTTTTGACTACGTTTATATACGAAGGATGAAGAGAGAAAAAAAATGCTTTCGACTGGCAAACATAGTTTCTTTTGGATGAAAAAACTCTACACGCTAGCGATTATATAAATATATAAAGATGAAATACATTACAATATGCAAAAGCAGCAGGGGTCTATATAGGGGTTACCAAAAGCGTATATAATAAGTATAGGTTTATTAATGATATAGAAAAAATGTAAATAAGTATAAGATATTATGTAAGAGAGATAAAACGTGACTCAAAAGTGCTTAGGGGGTAAATGGGGGCTGAGAACGTGCTAAAATGATCACACAATTACACACACCTTCCTCATGATAAAGACACACAAGTATAAGTATAGATAAAAAAGTTAAGTAAGATATAAAATGTGCACGAAAGAGTGTTGAAAAAGAGAGGAATAGAGGGGGAAGAGGGGGAGAAGACAAACCAAAGAACGAGATATAAATGGCCGCGTACATGTCGCATGAGCTCCCTGACCATGCCGTTCCACTCGCCGGTGAGAGGGTCGCGGGCCCCGTACTTCTGGTCCGGCACTAGCTCCAGCTGGTAGGCGAAGCCCAGTCGGCCTGCTATGGCCTCGAGGAGGTCGACGCAAAAGCCGTAAAAGCGGCTGTTGCCGCTGTGGCCCTTGTCCCGGTGCATCATCACGTACGGGGTCTCCTGTGTGCGGTGTCGTGTGATTCGCACGTATAGCGCGAGCGCGAGCGCAGTCGTGCGGCGAAGATTGAAGATAGATAGATAGATAGAGAGAAAAGTGGGAGAGGAGGTGATGAAGGGTGGGGAAGGTTAGTTCTTTCCTTCTCGAGTTTTAATTTGCTTTTTTATTTTGGGGCTGGATGGTAAAATAGCTGCGACTTTGTGATGCTTGGAAAACACATTTATTATGGGTGTTTTTATCATATTCGTGTAAACAAACAATTTGCGAATGTAGAGGCTGAGAGGTCTGCCGCAAGTCTTATGGGTTGGAAGAACGACGATTTTAATACAGCTGTGATATGTCGTACACTTTGTTTTATACTTTTTTCATTTTATACATTTTATCGATGAGAGAAGTCTTAAAAAAGACAAAACCCATAACACTTGTACCAGACTTTTTCACAAGACCTCGGTTGACATAGGTTTAGCGAGAAGGAAAGAGCTAACACGCAGACGACGAAAAACATTTATATCGCTTACACTGCAGCTATTGATTGATGGAATGACATTTTTCCTGTATAGTATATATATTGCGAGCGAAAATAAAGAGCGCAAGCGTCGTGATAAGAATAATAATGCACATTTACATACGATGTATAAATATGAGGAAACTCAGAAAGAAGTCTAACTTGAGGCATTCCCAAAACTGGTCGATATTTCATACCTTTCCGATGCGTTTGTTCTTCTTATTTTTGTCACAAAGTATAAGGGAATAATAGTGTACAATTAAAAATGTACTCTCGAAACGTTGGCGTAATTAAAAATCTTGTGTTTTTATTTACCCTCCATACTGGTAGTACGGCCATTAGTTTCTTCAAAACCATTAATTA